>WBNH01006103.1:1989-42394 GCA_013401255.1 Urocolius indicus | reverse complement strand
CCCCCTGTGGGGGAACTGAGACCCCCTGTGGGGGAGCAGAGACCCCCCTGTGGGGGAACCGAGACCCCCTGTGGGGGGACCGAGACCCCCTGTGGGGAACTGAGACCCCCTGTGGGGGAACAGAGACCCCCTGTGGGGGACCGAGACCCCCCTGTGGGGAACTGAGACCCCCTGTGGGGGAACAGAGACCCCCTGTGGGGAACAGAGACCCCCCTGTGGGGGGACACAGTGGCTGTGGGGCTGGGGGCACGTCCCCGTGCCCGGGGCTGCCCTGTGCAGTGCTGTGCTGAAGGGAACAGGTCTGTGCTGGGCCTGCATCGGGGTTTTGGTGCTTTCTGAGCAGTGGCTGATCATCCAGCAGGCTGTTTCGTTGGTGATGTTGTGATTGCAGGCGTCCTCCCCCCAGTATCAGGTGGCAACAGAGCTGGAAGGAGCTGCTCTGTGTGCCCCCCTCCACTCCCCTGGTGCCCTCTGCAAGAGGGGGCTGCCCCGGTCTGGGAGCCAACGCAGGGGCCTCTCAGGAGCAAGGGGAGGGCTGGGACGATGCTCTGCTGCCCTGCTGCTTTCACTGAGCTGCTGGGTGCTGCCTGGGGGGGCTCTCTGAGCATTTCCTTCATCGTCTTCCTCCGTGGCTGGTGCGTGTGGCACAAAGCGGCTGCTGGGCTGCAGGGGGTGGCTGTGGGGCAGCTGAGGCCTCTGGTGTTCCCCTCTCAAGACTTGCAAGGCTCAGTTTCAGAAGGGAACAGTAAATGTCACAGGGTCTTCCCAGTGTCATCTGCCACCTCGCCTGGGGACGGTTGCTGGTGCTCCGGGGTGCAGTGGGGCGTTGGGAAGGAAAGAGCCTGCAGTGAATGAGTTGTGAAAGAAAAAGTGAAGATTTTAATGAGAAGAACACATCTCCTCTGCAGCACACAGGCCAGAGAACTGAGCTGGGCAACGCTTGTGTCAGGGCTAGTGCAGCCCCAGTGCAGAGCATGCAGCCTTGGCCTGGCAGCCGTTGGCTGGTGTGGGTAGTACCAGAGGCCACTGTGGCACTTGTCTGGTGGGGAATGCACAGAATCACAGAGTCTCCAGGGCTGGAAGGGAGCTGGGAAGCTCATCCTGTGCAACCCCCCTGCCAGAGCAGCAGCACCTAGAGCAGGGCACACAGGGACTGTCCAGCTGGGGTTGGGATGTCTGCAGAGAAGGAGCCTCCACAGCCCATCTGGGCAGCCCCTGCCAGGGCTCCCTCACCTCAACAGGGAACAACTTTGGCCTTGTGTTGCTTTGGAACCTCTTGTGTTGCAGCTTGTCCCCGTTGCCCCTTGTCCTGTCACTGCCCATCCCTGAGCACAGCCTGGCTCCAGCCTCCTCACACCCACTGTCCTGGTAAAAGCGTGTCTGTCCACCCTGAGCCTGCCTGGCCTCAGCTCTTGGCCTCTTGGTGTGATGCTATTTCACTCTGCTCCTGGCAAAGTGCTGGTAGACCACAGTCCTGTTTTAATTAGCCAGGCAGTGGGAAGTGGTGAGCCTTGCCTGGGCTGCCTTGCAGCTCTGCCTGAGCTCTGCAGGGCCACTGCTCCCCTGGCACAGGGGCTGGAGGCCTGGGCACTGCTGAGGGCATCTGCCCGTGCTGAGATGTGGCTGTTGGGCACAGCAAAGCTACGAGGTGGGGAGGAGAAGTGTCTGGAACGCTGTGGGCAGCTCCCACTGCACATCCTGAGCCTCTTACTGCTGAGATGGGGTCCCAGGGGTGTCCTCACCGAGGTGAGGTACCCGGGACATCCCAGTGCTGCATCAGTGTGTGGCTGGTTGGGACAGGGGCAGCTCCACCAAAGCCCTTTCTCCATCCCAGTTTGCAGGTGCCTGAGTGCTGTGACTGGTGGTTTCAAGCTCCATGTGTGTCCAGGGATGTGCCAAATGTTCCTCAGCACCCAAAGTCTGTCCCTAACGAGCCAGGGAGGGACTGATGCTGAGGGTTGGGTTTTTGGGCTCAACGTGGCAACACTTCCTCACTGTCCTGGTCTCGTGTTCCCCCCTCCCTGCAGAGCTTAGATAAGGCGTGGAGGGAGGGCACACTGCTCTCATCAGCCAGTGACTAATTGCTTTACAGGTTGGGTTAGTCTGGGCAGAGCCGTGGCCCTGCTGGCACCTCCCTGCCAGCTGTAAACAAACAGGGCCCAGGGCTGGGCGCTGTGGGAACCCTCAGAGCTGAGCAGGAGCTGTCAGAGCCTTGGTGTGTGTGAGGAGGGGACTCTGCTGCAGGCTCAGAGGGGACTCTGCTGCAGGCTCAGAGGGGACTCTGCTGCAGGCTCAGAGGGGTCTGTGCTGCAGGCTCAGAGGGGACTCTGCTGCAGGCTCAGAGGGGTCTGTGCTGCAGGCTCAGAGGGGACTCTGCTGCAGGCTCAGAGGGGTCTGTGCTGCAGGCTCAGAGGGGACTCTGCTGCAGGCTCAGAGGGGTCTGTGCTGCAGGCTCAGAGGGGACTCTGCTGCAGGCTCAGAGGGGTCTGTGCTGCAGGCTCAGAGGGGACTCTGCTGCAGGCTCAGAGGGGTCTGTGCTGCAGGCTCAGAGGGGACTCTGCTGCAGGCTCAGAGGGGTCTGTGCTGCAGGCTCAGAGGGGACTCTGCTGCAGGCTCAGAGGGGTCTGTGCTGCAGGCTCAGAGGGGTCTCTGCTGCAGGCTCAGAGGGATCTCTGCTGCAGGCTCAGAGGGGTCTCTGCTGCAGGTTCACAGGGGTCTCTGCTTGGCTGCATCTGAGGGGTGTGTGGGGCAGAGACACATGCCCTCAGCACCTCATCTACGTGTCTTTTGAATATCTCTAGGGATGGGGACTTCAACACGCCACAGCCTCTCTGGGCAGCCTGTGCCAGGGCCTCAGCACCCTCCCAGGGAACAACTTCTGCCTCACATCTCATCTCAGTCTTCCCTCTTTCAGTTTGCAGCCATCAGCCCTTGTCCTGTCACTCCAGGCCCCTTGTACAAAGTCCCTCCTCGTGTTTCTTGTCAACCCTTTTAGGGACTGGAGGCTGCTCTAACATCTCCCAGGAGCTTTCTCTTCTCCAGGCTGGACTCTCTTGTCCTGATAATGTAGGTTTTGTGGGAACAAAACAGAAAGCAAGAGAGAAAGGCTGGAGCTGGGCTGTGAGGAGGGGTTTGGTGGAGGGATGGTGGGGCTCTGGCTGGAGGTGCTGGGGGGCTGCAGCCCTGTGCCTGTGGTGTCTGCTGCACTTCACAAGCAGCTCCTGGTGCAGAGCGTTATCGTCCCGAGGGGTCTGGTGCCCCCCCTGCTGCACACAGAGCTGTGAGGCATAGTGATGGTGATGGCTGGAAACCACGTCTCTGCTCACATTCTGCTCCTCAGGAAGGATGAGAGGGAAACCCATTAACCCTTTGAGAAGCCTGTTGTGTGCCTGAGGAGCTGGTGCTGTGATGCTGCAGCCTGAGGGACCTGAGCTGGGCTGGTGATGACTGTCAGCCTCTTTCCTTCTGGTTCTGCCATCCCTGCTGCAAGTGCTGAGCTGCTGGGCCTGGGGTTTGTGTCCAGTACTAGCACGGTCCTGTGAGAGGGAGCTGTGGCTGCCTGACACTCGTGTCCATGTGTCCTGGGTGGTTGTGAGCACAGCCATGGCTGCTGTCCATCATCCCTGAGTCTGAGAGGCTGAGGGAATGGGGGTGTTGAGGCTGGAGCAGAGGAGGCTGAGGGGAGCCAGGAGCACTCTCTGCCACTCCCTGACAGGAGGCTGCAGGGAGCTGGGGGTCGGGCTCTGCTCCCCAGCCATGAGCAACAGCACAAGAGGAAAGGGGCTGGAGTTGGCCCAGGGGAGGTTGAGGCTGGAGCTGAGGCACAACTGTTTCCCTGAGAGGGGTGTCAGCCCCTGTGCCAGGCTGCCCAGGGAGCTGGGGCAGTGCCCAGCCCTGGAGGGATCCCAGAGCCGTGGGGCTGAGGTGCTGAGGGCTGTGGGTCAGTGCTGGCTGGGGCAGGGGGAGGGCTCAGGGCTGGGACTGCAGCAGCTTCAGGGGCTCCTCCAAGCCCAAAGGATTATGTGGTTCTAAGAGCCCTGTTCTGGTTGTGTTGGGACAAAAGGCCAGGGCTGGACACTGCCAGGACACTGGCTGCATGTCTGGAGCTCCAGCAGCAGGAAAAGGCTCCTCTCACCTGTGAGTGTTGGTCACATTGTGTCCTGGTTTCTCACCTTATTTTCTTTAAGCAGATGTTTAAGAATCTCTTGCTCTTGCTGCTGCACACCATTGGTTGTTTGCAAGGCCAGGCCTTCTGCCTGCTTGTTGCCTTGGGACCTGTGGGGGGTCTTCTCTGTGTGTCTCCTGTGGCCTAAGCACCCAGAACACATCTGGTGTGGGTGAAGGGCTTGTCTCAGGGTTCCTCTGGGGAGTGCAGAGTGAGGAATGGCCTCTTCCCTCTGGTGCATTAGGCAACAAACAAACAAACAGAGGGGGATGTGGCATACATGCAATTCTGAGTAAGCCATGGAGGGAGTCCAAGGCTGTACCTGACCAGCCCTCCCCAGCCCTGGCATTCTCTGGGCACTGCAGGCTCTGACCAGACCCCTGAGGTTCCCCCCACCCCAGTGAGATACAGTAGGGGAGGAGGGAAAGCCCTTGGGCTGTGCTGCTGGTAGGGATGGGAGCCAAGGCTGGGGCTTTCCCCTGTGAATTACCAGGGCTGCTGGAGCCTGGTCTGTGGTGCTGGAGTCCTGGAGCGATGGCAGGACCCCATGGTTGGCAGCCCCGTGGCCACAGTGGCATGTCCTGTGCTGCCATACCATCACCCAGCCCTGGCCCTGCTTCCTTGCCACCCTGGTGAGTGTGTGCTGGGGGCTGGCAGATGCCAACCTTCCTGCAGGACCAACCACTGGCTGATGCCAACATGCCAACATGCCAACTGGCTGCTGCTTCCCGAGGCACAGGCAGCCTGGGAGGGGAGCTGGTGTTGTACCAGGGGGCAGGGGCTGGTGTGGGGGATGCTGAGGCTGTGCAGAGGCCTGTGCTGAGCTGGGGAGGTTGCAGGGTTTGCTGTGTTTCAGTGGTGCAGCTGGAGCCTCGGTGCTGCATTTCCCATGCACTCACTGCGCTGACACGTGGCTCCCTCGGGAGGCCTCACTGCTCGCAGGGCTCGGGCACGTTGGTTCTGGCTCTGGGCTTCAGTGGCAGGTCAGGGTGAGTGTCCAGAGGAAGCTGCCTCTGTGCTTCTTTCTGTGAAGGCTTTGAGGCAGCTTCTGGTTGCACAGGCCCCGGTCTGAGGAGTGCGGGCGCAGTCGTGATGCATCCTGCGCTCATCCCAAGTGCTGCAGCTCTGCTGCTCTCAGGCTTCCACCACACAGCTGCCTGGAGCCTCTGCCTGAATGCTGAAGGCCAGAGAAGCTGAAGTAAACCCCCTGGGCAGAGGAGAGCTCTCACAGCTCATCCTGTCACTGTCTCACCTGCGTGTTGAGGTGGTTTTGAGCCTGAGAGCGCCGGGTTCTCTGCTGCTGCGAGCTGTCCATGCAGCTCTTGGTCATCAGCTCCTGCTGCATGGTGGGAGGCATTTCCAAGTGACAGTAACAACCCACTTTGCTCTTGAGGAGCGTGGACCCGGCCAAATGACTCATCAGTTTGGCTCAGGCTGGGCTCTTGCCATGCACACGTCTGGCAAAACAACCCCGCACGCCGAGATGCTGCCGGTGGCTGCTGCCAGCGAGCTCAGTGCTGGGTCAGTGTTTGCAGGGGAGAGGATGCAGCCCCTGCACAGCCACCTGCAAAGCTGCCTGTCTTTGCTCACCTGGCTGCTTGGAAGGGGAGAACCCTGCAGCCATCACTGTGGGTGCCTGGCAGGGGCTCACCCTGCGCGTGGCAGCCGCCAGCCCCTACACCACAGCAGCCCAGCCACACCAGTCACTCTGGGAGCTAGAGCTCCTCTGATCCCAGATGCTCTGTGAACACTGGTCTCGTTCTCTTTGAACTTGTGCCCAGGAGGAGAAGCTCTATCTGCTGTGCATCAAAGGCCAGGGAGTCGGATGCCTGACCGACGTGGGATTAGATCTCCCTTCAGCTGGATCTGATGGATGGGGTGGTGGGTTTAGTCCTGCAGTGCCCTATCTGTGTTTGGTCTCAGCACTACCAGTTTCCTTGAGATGCTTTTGCACATCAGAGGAGATTGATGCCACAGTCACTGTAAGAGCTGGGAGGCAGCAGGCCCTGAAAGCCATCTGTCTGTGCCTTGAGGACTCTGCTGCTGTTTCTCTGTGGCTGTGTGACTCGGACCCAATCCTCAGGCCAGGTGTGAACACTCCATCTGTCCCTGCAGCAGTGCCACAGCCTGCCAGCTCCTGCTGCTGCTGACAGAGGATGCCAGCATCTGTGTGGGCACTGCCAGTCAATGGGCTCGTGGCCTCTGAACCCTTGCAGGGCCCGGCGAGCCCGTGGCCAGGCTGCACGTGTGCTGCAGCTGTGCCTGTGCTGTGCCAGCTGCTGCAGGGCTTGCTCGGGGGCCTGGTCTCTCTTTCCTCCCTGACACTACTTCTCCCTATCCCTGACTCTTTGGGGGCTGTTTCCTGTGGCTGCTGGGGCTTGGTTTGGTTACCCCGTGCCGGAGGCGCCGGGGAGCTGCTGCGGCGTGCGGGCAGCAACTCTGGCTCCCAAAGGTCACCGAGTGGGATGATGCTTTGACACGGTCTAAATATGGCACAAGAAGCATCTCAGTGTAAAGCTTTCCACAGGCTCAGCCCTTATGAGCTGTAAACCTGCAGCATTGCTTGAGACAGGGTGGAAAGTTCTCTCCATCCCATCCTCACAGAGTCATTTAGGTCTGAAAAAGACCTTTAAGCTCATGGAGTCCAACTGTTCCCCCAGCACTGCCAAGGCCACCACTCACCCCCAGCCCTCAGCTCCACACCTTGGGTGAGTCCTTGTTTTACACAGGGAAATGAATGTAGTGGCTGCTCCCCAGCCATGAGCAACAGCCCAAGAGGAAAGGGGCTGGAGCTGCCCCAGGGGAGGTTGAGGCTGGAGCTGAGGCACAACTGTTTCCCTGAGAGGGGTGTCAGCCCCTGTGCCAGGCTGCCCAGGGAGCTGGGGCAGTGCCCAGCCCTGGAGGGATCCCAGAGCCGTGGGGCTGAGGTGCTGAGGGCTGTGGGTCAGTGCTGGGCTGGGGCACGGGGAGGGGAGAGTTGGAGTCCAGCAGCTTCAAGGGCTTTCCCAACCCAAATGATGTGTTATCCCCGTGGGATGTGTGGTTTTGGCCCTGGGGCAATACCTTTGCAGGATCAAGCACACAACTGCTTTAGTGCTGTGGTCTGGTTGTGCCCTTTATGAGGTTCTGGAAGCTCCTTCTCTGCAGACATCCCAACCCAGCTGGATGAGTTCCTGTGTGCCCTACTCTAGGTGGTCCTGCTCTGGCAGGGGTGGGGGAGGTTGCACTGGGTGATCTTTCGAGGTCCCTTGGGATTCTGTGGCTGTCCCAGGGCCGCTGGTTTCATTGCCAGGAGCTGCTGTTGCAGTGGGGACCATCACCGGCAGCACAGCGGCTGTTCACGTGGCTGCCTCACACCCACGGCAGCGCTTCGGGAGTGTGACTGAACCTGAGGAGAGAGCATCAGCCTCACACACATGCTGTAACCAGATTCTTGCACTGTTAGTAATGTTTCGGTGACTGCCAGTGAGAATCTTGCAGATTTCTTCTGTGTTCCCCTGGCCTTTGCTGCTGTTTCTCTCCTCGGGAGCAAGAATCTGGAGACTTTGTTTGCCCTGAGTTTCTTTCCCCCGTTGCTAGTGCTGGGGCTCTGGGCTTGGGCAGCAGCTGCAGCTTCATGGAGGCCAAAACACAAAGACTTGATCTGAGGGAGAAATGTGTTGTGGAGTTCCCCAGGCTCGCAGCTTGGTGCCCCATGAGAGCTCCTGCTGTGGCACAGGGGAGGGGAATTCACTGTGAAAATCACACAGTCCATGAGTGCTGGGGGCTGGCAGGGCCCTGCAGAGCTGCTGCAGCCCCAGCCCCTGCTCCAGCAGCTGCCCCTGGCTCAGGGGGCACAGGAACGTGTCCAGGGGGGGTTGGAAACCTCCCAAAGAGAAGGAGCCTCCACACCCTCCCTGGGCAGCCTGGCACAGGGCTCCCTCCCCTCAGCACCAAAGGACTTGCTCCTCCTGGGCCAGGGGCACTGCCTGTGTGCCAGCCTGTGCCCGCTGCCCCTTGGGCTGCCCCTGCCCAGCACACACCAAACACTGGCCCCAGCCTCCTGACACCCACCCTGCAGGGACTGAGCAGCACTCAGGAGATCCCCCTGAGCTCAGGCTTCTGTTCCCCAGGCTCAACAGCCCCAGGGCTGCAGCCTTTCCTCCTCACACACATGCTGCAGCCCCTCAGCATCTCAGCAGCCCTGCCCTGGCCTCTCTGCAGCACTTCCCTGTCTCTCTGCAGCTGGGCAGCCCAGCACTGGCCACAGCCCTGCACATGAGGCCTCAGCACATGGGGCAGAGCACAGGGGCAGCACAACCTCCCTCCCTCCCTCTCCCTGCTGCCCACACTCTGCTGGATGCCCCCAGCATGATGCCATTGGCTTCTTGCCCCCCAGCCCACGCTGCTGCTCATGGGGAGCTGCTGCCCCCCAGCACTGCCAGCTCCCTCTGCCAGAGCTGCTCTCCAGCAGCTCAGCCCCAGCCTGTGCTGCTCATGGGATTGTTCCTCCCCAGCTGCAGGACTCTGCCCTTGCCCTGGGAGATCCTCAGCAGCTTCCTCTGTGCCCAACTCTCAGCCTGTCCAGCTCTGGCTCAATGGCAGCACAGGCTGTGGGGAATCAGCCCCTGCTCCCAGCTTGGTGCCATCAGGGCACTTGCAGAGGGGACACTCCATCCCCTCACCCAGCTGCCTGATGGAGATGAATGAAGCTGCCCTCTGTTTGTCTGGGTGACCTCAGTGGGGTCAGGGCAGTGATGCTGCTGAGCTAGAGGATCTTTTCTTTCTACTCCTCGTCTCAGTTGTGGCCTGAAGCCTTCCGGGGCTGGGCTGCTTGTCTTTTCCTCTCTGTGGCTGTGAAGCTTTTAACCACTTAAATGCTCCTGCTGTGTCAAACCAGCCTGTGAGAGCCTCGGGGTAGGGATCACTGTCTGATAACCGAAGCCTGTTTGTCCCTCTCAGTTTGGTAGAAGGTTGGGGGGTAGGTTTGGGGAAGGTGAGAGCAGTCACTGGTGAGGAGAGGGAAGTGGTGGAGGGGGGATGTGTGAAAAAGCAGCGTGTGAGAACCCCCTGTGTCCCAAGAGCAAAGGCCTTGGGTTGGGGTTTTGCTTGTGCTGTGGCTCAGAAGTGCCACGTGTCGGTGTGCAGAGAGCAGCCAGCGTGTTTGGCAGCTGCTGCCTTCTGACTGAGATGTGGATGATCTTGCATGGGATTTTTTATGTTTCTGAAGCTTTTTTGAGGCAGCAGGAAGTTCTTTTGGGGAGGGTAAAAGCCTCGAGTCTGGCAGTGTCTCTGTCTTTTCGGTGTGTTTCTATGTTGTGGGTGGCTGGAAGGAAGTGGAGCAGCAGTGTCAGGCTGCTCACCTCTGTGCAGCATCTTCCTCCCCACAGCAGAGCTCTGGGAACGTGCTGCCTGCCCACATCAGCGTGCTGTGCAGTCTGGCAGAGCTGCAGCCTTCTCAGGGATGAAGCACTGCCATGGAAGCTGACAGAGAGAGATCAGAGTCCTTCTGCAGGTGCCGTTCCCCCTGCCCCGGACTCGGCAGGGCTGAGGGGTCACAGTGGGGAAGCTCCTTCTGCAGACCCTGGGGTAAGGCCCCACAGACCCCAACTGACCCTCTGCACTCTCTCAGTCCTGGCAGCAGCCTCCAGGTCAGCTCTGCTCCACAACTGCCACAACGATGCTCTTTTAAAGAGATTTCTACCCTCATCCTGCCTCATCACATTAAGAGGACGGGGTGACACGTTTTCCTCTTGTCTCCAGGTCAAGGGGCAGCGGGCACAGGCTGGCACACAGGCAGTGCCCCTGGCCCAGGAGGAGCAAGTCCTTTGGTGCTGAGGGGAGGGAGCCCTGTGCCAGGCTGCCCAGGGAGGGTGTGGAGGCTCCTTCTCAGGAGGTTTCCAACCCCAGCTGGACACGTTCCTGTGCCCCCTGAGCCAGGAGCAGCTGCTGGAGCAGGGGCTGGGGCTGCAGCAGCTCTGCAGGGCCCTGCCAGCCCCCACCATGCTGGGATTGTTTGACTCTGAGTTGGAAAGGTGAGAGTAGCCCAAACCCCAGGCAGGTAACGGTATGGAACATGCTGGGGCTGGAGGAGTTGCTCAACGCAGCTGCTGCCGTGGCTGTGGCAGAGCAGAGAGAGCAGTGTCCTCTCACCTCAACACAACATGCTCAGTGCTGCTCAGGCTGAAAGGGAGGACGACTGCTTGCTTGAGGTGCTTCTGCAGGAGTGGCAGGGGTGGCACCTGAGCCCTTGGCACAGCAGAGCTGCCTTTGGAAAGGAGGGTGATTAAGAATGGGGAGAGATAAGCTCCTGGCAGTGATCTTAGCAGACCTAGTTAGGAAGGAGGTCAGACAGTTTGCGTGGTGTGGTGGGCCAAAGATAGGCTGCTCCAGTTTACCTTTGTGGGGAGGAGGATGAGAGCCAGGCTGGCTGATGCAGGAACCATCTGCAGGAGTGACTGCTCTGGGTTATCCATGAGGCAGGGAGCTCAAACACCCTCTCATGCTGCCTGAGGTACTGCTGGGGGTGAGAATACCTGTGGTGATGTTGGGCAAGCTCAGCTTTCAACACACATCTACTAGACAGTCACTCCAGAGGAAGCATCTGTGCAGGCTGTTGGCAAGGTCAGTCTCTGCCTCCTGTGTGCTGACTTGGCCTGTGCTGGAGGTTAAACCTGGTCATTGAGTCACAGAGTCTGAAGGGCTGGAAGGGAGCTGGGAAGCTCATCCTGTGCAACCCCCCTGCCAGAGCAGCAGCACCTAGAGCAGGGCACACAGGGACTGTCCAGCTGGGGTTGGGATGTCTGCAGAGAAGGAGCCTCCACAGCCCATCTGGGCAGCCTGTTCAGTCTGGATGGTTCCTGTTCATTAGATCTATTTGAGACGTTAAGTTGGAGAGGAAAAACGTGGGCTCAGTCCTGGGGACAGTGAGAGTGTGGCTGAATCCCAGAGCAGTGAGCTGTGCTAACAGCACTTGGCTTCTGTCCCCTGAAAGATGAGGAGGGTGCAATTGCACTGAGCAGTGGGACTGTGGGTGTCAGGCTGGCAGCTGGCTGGGGCAGTGCTGGGGGTCTGCAGAGCCAGGGTGTGCAGGGGCTGCTCTGAACTGGGGCTGGAGGGATGGAAACAAGTGTTTATACAAAGCTGTGCAGGGGAGAGCTGGGTGGCACAGAGCAATAAATGCTAATTGTGGCCTCCTCTAATGTGGGGGAGAACCATATGTTGTTAACATTTGTGGCTGATGGGAGATTGAGGAGGAGTTGCCAGTATCTTAAAGCATGACAATCCCAGTCACAGGATGGTTTGGGCTGGAAGGGAACCCAAAGCTCATCTCATTCCCAACCCCCAACCACGGGCAGAGGCACTTTCCCCCAGTCCAGGCTGCTCCCAGCCCCATCCAACCAGCCCCTGAGCACTGCCAGGGCTGGGGCAGCCACAGCCTCTCTGGGCAGCCTGTGCCAGGGCCTCAGCACCCTCCCAGGGAGCAGCTTCTGCCTCACACCTCATCTGAATCTCCCCTCTTTGGATGCAGCTCAGGGTAAGGTTGGCCTCCTGGCCTGCCAGTGCACACTGCCAGGTCACAGCCACTTTTCATCCACTAAACACCTCCTTGGGAAGGCTGCTCTCAGCCCAGCCTGTGTCTGTGCTTGGGGCTGCTCTCACCTGTGTGCAGGACTCAGCCTTTGGCCTCCTGAACTTGGTGAGGTTCACATGAGCAAGTGTGAGCTTGCCAGGTGTGGTCTGTGCTGCAGCCTCTTGTTGTGCACTGTGGCCATCAATGGACACCTTCAAGTTGGTTTGAATACGGGCAAATGGAGGAGGGTTTCTGTTCCTGAAGTCTCCTGGGAGTGTGTCAGGGAATTGGGGTCCCTGAGCTGCAGGCAGTGCTTGTCTTCCAGCATCTCCCAGAGTGTCCTGGGGGTCTGAAGCAGAGCAACACCTTCAGATGTGATGACATTTCTGTATTTCAGAATGAGCTGAGAGCAAAGAGCCACCTGAGCAGGGCAGATCCTTGGTGTAGATGAGCCCTGGCTGGTTTTGGTCACCAGTGCTGCTTTTTCTGAGCTGGGAATGTGTCCAGCGAGCCAAGGCACTGCCCTGGCCCCTGCCAGCAAACCCCAAAGCCAGGACCTGTCCCTTCTGCACAGCTCCTTTCTCCCTGGCAGCCTGGCAGCACGTGACTCTCTTTGTGGAGGTTTCTGCTGCCGCTTCACTTAAATGAAGTGTCTTGTTCTTCTCTCTTGGCTCCAGGCTCTCCAAGTTTCTCTCAGCTGTCTTGACTCTGGGCCATGTTTTCCCTTCACTTTGTATTTCCCCCTGTGTTTGGGCTGGTTGTTGACTGTCTTTAAGGGCTGCATTGCTTGCTCTGCATCCTTGCTGCTTCAGCCCTCGTGCTGTTACAGCCCTGGTTTGGTTTTTTCCTCCAAGTCCTGGCAGAGGAGCTCCTTTGCTGTCCTGTTAGTGCTCAGGGTGGGAACCTTGAGTCTCTTCTTTTGACCTGAAGTTTTGTTGACAGCTCTTGTTTTGTGAAGTACCTTTTAACCCTTGCAGCTCTTGGGAATNGAGCCCTGTGCCAGGCTGCCCAGGGAGGGTGTGGAGGCTCCTTCTCTTTGGGAGGTTTCCAACCCCCCCTGGACACGTTCCTGTGCCCCTTGAGCCAGGGGCAGCTGCTGGAGCAGGGGCTGGGGCTGGATGAGCCCTGCAGTGTCCTGCCAGCCCCCAGCAGAGGGATTGTGTGCTTTGATGAGTGTCATACCCTCTGCTCACTATGGCTGTGGCCTTTTCAGACAAGGTTTTGTCCAAGCAGTGGTTGCTTTTTCATCAAGGCTCTCCATTGGCACCCAGGTACCTGTGGGCATAGCTGAGCTCTTTCTTGTGCACATGCAAATTCCCCCCATGGCATCAGGCCAGGGAGAGTCAATACAACACGATCTCAGCACCTGGAGTGAGTGTTCAGCTCTGGTGCTGTTCTCTGGAGCCTCAGCCTATGCAGACACGTTGTTGGGTAGAGTCACAAGACAAACATTTGTTGGAGGCTCAGGGGCTCTGGTCCTCTGAGTCATTTACTTAAAGAGATCTGTTCCAGCCAGAGATGTGGTAGGAAGTGCCATGGAGAGAGAGCTGGGGCTGTGCAGGCCTGGAGCAGCTGAGCTGTGGCGTCTTGTCAAGCAGCCAGAGGAGCTGGGCTGGTGCACTGGGGCAGCAGCACAAGGAGGAGTTGTGGGGCAGCGAGGCTGGCTGCTGCCAGTGCTGCCTGGACTCCTCCAGCCTGGCTTTGCTGCCTCTCACCATAAAAGGTGCCGTTTGCCTCCTCAGCTCGTGGGTGCAGCAAGTGATGCTGAGTCCACGTGAGGGAATGAAGGGGCAGGGAGTGTGAGTGAGTGGAAGCCAGCACGCGGCTGATGCTGGGGTGTGGGGTGGGTGCCTTTCAGTCTGGGGGGATGAAGGGCTGCCTGGAGCCAAGATCCAACTGTGCAAGCTATTAAACTAAAAAGACCCCAACCAACCCCCCACCCAACCAACCCAACCCCCAAAAACCCATCTCAGCTCTCAGCCTGGTCCTGGCAGCCCAGGGGAAGCATCCTTGGCCTTGAGGAGTGCTTGCATGCCCCCTGACTTCAGGCTTGAAGCTCTCCTGCTTCAGACACGGTTTCTCTGGAAGTGTTTCCATTCCCTCCCTCCTTGCAGAGCCCATAGTGTCCTGCTCGTTGTTCCATCCATCCCTGAATGCCACCTCCCTTTGCCCAGGGCTCTTTGGGTGTCCCTGCACTGCTGAGGCAGTGGCTTGGGGGTAACTGGGGTTAGGAGACATGCTCGGGAGACAGAACCAGCTGCAGGTGCAGAGCTTCACTCAGAAGATGAGGATGGTTCCAGTGAGAACACCAGCAGGGCTGTATTGCTGCTTGTGGTGCCTGGGGAGGAGCCCTGAGCTGCTGCACCCCAATTCAGCTGGGGCATTGTGTCTACAACCCTGATTTTCAGCTTTTGGCCCAGTTCTAGGTCCAATTTTATCTGTGTCTATTTGTACACCTGGAGAAGATGGATAATATGAAGAAACAGTCCTGATAGCCCAGGGGCTGTGCTGGAGGAGAGTGCTAGCAAAGGTTGGCTTTGTCAGCTGCTACCTAGCACAGCACTGCTGGGGGTGAGGGGCTGGTGCTGGGGATGTGCTGCAGGCAGCCCCTGGGGACCAGCATACCAGGAGGGCAACACAGGAATGAAGAGGAGCTCCTAGAGTCTTGTTGCCTTTGCTCTTCATCACCTTTCATCTTGTAAGGGGGCTCAGTGTCCCTGTCCTGCCTCTCACCACTCTGTTCCCCACAGCAGGACAAGGGAGGTTCCTGGGCAGCTCTTTGCCCATCAGAAGCACCCGTGTGACCATTAACACTGTGTTTGTTCTTCAGCCCCTTCCCTCCTGGCACCAGCTCCCTGTGAAACAGCAGCTTTCCCTCTGAACCCACAACGTGTTGAAATCAAATGCATGGACTAATCCTGCACAGACCCCAGTGGAATGAGTGAAACCAGTGCTGCTGGGCTTGAGGAATGCCAGGGATGGCTCTCCCCAGCTGCCTCCTGCACACACATCCATGCAGAGGGGTGATGTGGCAGCAGCAGCAGCGCAGCCTTCACTCTTACCCATGCAGAGGCCTGATGTGGCTGCAGCAGCATCTTCACTCTTAGGCTTAGACAGGGAGGGAAGGGCTGCTGTGGGATTTCTTAGAACCCCCTGGTGCTTGGGGCTGACAGGGCCCTGCAGAGCTGCTGCAGCCCCAGTCCCTCTCAAGCAGGGAGCATTGGCATGGTGGGTGCCACAGCCACCCTGTGCTGGCCCTGTCCCCTGCTCAGGAGCCTGAGGTTTGGAGAGGGGCAGCAGGGCTTTGGTTTGCCACAGTCACAGCCCCCTGCAGCCCCAGCACAGGAACATCACCCAGACCCTCCGCAGCAGATCTGTGGCTGCCATGGGGCCGGTGTCAGCAGGACTCAGAGCCTGGGGGGAGCAGATCCAGAAGGGAAGGCACTGGCATGAGATCCCCTTCCAGCCATGGAACGTTCAGCTGAGCACCACAGAGTGAGCAGGAGGTGTTTTCCAGGTCAGATGTACCCAGAGCAGAGGCAGGACCTGGCACCCTTGATCCCACGTGTGAGCAGCAGCTCAGCCTCAGGGGTCTCTCCTGATCCAAGGCAGCACAGAGCTGCCCAGGGTGGAGATCTCTGCTCTCACAGGGGACTGCTGCTAAAGGCGCTGGATTTTCCCTTGTCCATGTTGCTGGCTGGGTCTCTGTGGTGAAATGTCTTTGCAGAAGGTGACAGCAGGGCTGTGTCTCCGGCAGGGAGCTGAGGAAGGGGCTGGAGCACAAGGGTGCTGGGCAGGGGCTGAGGGAATGAATGGGGGTGTTGAGGCTGGAGCAGAGGAGGCTGAGGGGAGCCAGGAGCACTCTCTGCCACTCCCTGACAGGAGGCTGCAGGGAGCTGGGGGTCGGGCTCTGCTCCCCAGCCATGAGCAACAGCCCCAGAGGAAAGGGGCTGGAGTTGGCCCAGGGGAGGTTGAGGCTGGAGCTGAGGCACAACTGTTTCCCTGAGAGGGGTGTCAGCCCCTGTGCCAGGCTGCCCAGGGAGCTGGGGCAGTGCCCAGCCCTGGAGGGATCCCAGAGCCGTGGGGCTGAGGTGCTGAGGGCTGTGGGTCAGTGCTGGCTGGGGCAGGGGGAGGGCAGGGCTGGGACTGCAGCAGCTTCAGGGGCTTCTCCTGTGAACCCAGGAGGGTTTTGTGATGAAGCTGGCATGAGTTTGGTTGTTCTTTGCCTCATGGGTTGGAAGCAGCAGGGACTTGTCATTCCTGAAGCTCCCCCCATCCACAGCTTGTCCCTTTCCTCAGGATGCTGGTGGGTGTCAGTCCTGGCCTTGGGGATTCCAGACTGCTGGCCTTTGCTGTCCTTGTCCCAGAATGTCCTACAGCAGCTTCTGTGCCAGGATGGAGCTTTCCTTGAGCAAAAGAGCCACATTGCAAGCAGGGTGATGTTTCTGTGTCTCTTGAGAAGAGGCAAGTGCTGAGCTGCATGGTTGCATTTATAAGATAAAGGGGGATGACTACACTTCCATTCCTCCTCTCTTTCCTCTTCCCAGAGTGATGAGCATCCCTCCTGGCAGCTGCTTTCCTGGGGCTGACACGTGCCAGCTTTGGAGCAGCAGTGTGCCCCCTTGCCTGGGTGGGCTGCAGATCAGCTGCCAGTCCCGTTTGTGTGAGGGATTCATCAGCCTCACCTCTCCTCAGACACATGGAGAGGTATCAGGGCGGAGGAAAGTGTGTGGGGAGGCTGCAGGAGTGGCTCCCTTGCACACTGCTGTTGGGCTGCTTGCAGAGAGGAGCCCAAACCCTGCTGAGCTCAGGGCACAGGCTGAGCTGGCAGCCTGCTCCTGCCTCACCCTCCTGGCTGCCTGCTGCCTGCAGTCCTGTTCTTGGTATCGTTTGCTGTTGTCTCTCTAAAAAAAAAAACCCCAAGCTGGTGTGGGTAGGAGGGGACTGAAGGGGAAGCTGGGGTTTTCTGACTAGCATGCAGTCCTTCAGCTGCCTTCCCTTATATAGACACAGCCTCAGTGCTCACCTGACTGCTCTGAAGATGGTTGTGGCTGCTGTGAGAAGGGGATATGAAAGAGCAGGGCTGGGATGCACCAAGAGGAACTGCTCTGTCTCTGGGCCCTTTCTGTGCCCGCCCCCCAGCCTGGGCACCTCTGTGGGAGCTGGCAGTGATCACATGTGTGTGCACAGGGGGCTCAGCAGTCAGCCCAGCTCCTCAGGCTGTGGTGGGGCTGCTGCAGCCTCTGCTGGTGTCACATCACAGAGCCCCTCTCCTGGGAAGGGGGAAGAACTTGGGGGGTAGCAGAAGGCAGAAGGGCTGTGCTGGTGGGGCACAAGGTGGCTGGTGCTCACTGTCAGACAGCCCCTTGTGTCTCATCCCATGCTCCCTCCTCCCCAGAGCTCCTGGCTGCTCCCTTTCCCCTCTGTCACACAGAGGCACAGGATCTCAAGGGCTGGAAGGGAGCTGGGAAGCTCATCCAGTGCAACCCCCCTGCCAGAGCAGCAGCACCTAGAGCAGGGCACACAGGGACTGTCCAACTGGGGTTGGAATGTCTGCAGAGAAGGAGCCTCCACAGCCCATCTGGGCAGCCCCTGCCAGGGCTCCCTCAGCTCAACAGGGAACAACTTTGGCCTCGTGTTGCTTTGGAACCTCTTGTGTTGCAGCTTGTCCCCGTTGCCCCTTGTCCTGTGACCCCCACAGCACATCTCATCCAGCCCCAGGTGCTCTGCCCCTGATCCCACAGTGTGTCCCCAGCCCTGGCCTGAGTTTCCCATCCCTGGCCTGTCCTTGTGGCCCTGGGCCAGTGAGCCAGCCCTGGAGCACTCAGGTCCCAAAGAGCTACTGGGGTGCTATTTGAGAGGTGGTTTAGGGATTCAGTATGATGTGTTTCTCCAGGCCTTTAGTTCTTGTAGTTACAAATGCCATCCCTGCCCCAGCACGGGGACATCTGCAACCTCTGCCCTGTGGCCTCAGGTTCAGGAAGGGCCTGGGGGCAGCTCCATGTAGGGAAGAGTTCCCCTGGAGCTGGGTGTGAGGGCTGGGAGCAGAGCCACAGCCTCAGAGCCTGAGCTGGCTGCTCTTGAACCGTTGACAGCTGGGCTGGAGGATGGCAGCAGTAAAGCAGATCAGTGGCACCTCTGCCTAAAGGCACAGGGGGGACACAGCACTCTCCTTCCCTGCTGCCTATCCCTGGGGTCACTCTGGCAGGGGGATTTCCTTTGCTGGAGGTACAGAGGGTCCCTGTGTGCCAGGCTGCTGTTCCCTCTCTCCTGGCAGCCTCTCAGGAGGGTTCAGTGGCAAAGCATCAGGCAGTGGGGACTCAGCCTGGCTCAGGGCAATGTGGGTCAGGCAGAGCTGCTGGGGGGGGGGCATGGCAGGGCCTGGGAGGGGGCTGCTCCCAGCAGAAAGCACCCAAAGCAGCTTCAATGTTGATGAGTTCCCCTCCTTAGTCTTCTCCAGGCTGAAAAGCCCCAGGGGCTGCAGCCTTTCCTCCTCACACACATTCCATCCCCTCAGCAGCCCTGCACTGGCCTCTCTCTAGAATGAAACAATTCCTGAAGCAGAAGAGACTGGGGATTGCTCATTTTTTTAACAACCTTCACTTTTAAAGGGTGATGTGACTTGAGCTCTGGCTTCTCCAGCTCTTGAGAAGTCATTCTGTGCAGAAACTGCCGCAGCTCAAGCTCCATGCTCAGGGCCAGATCCTGCCCAAGCAAAGCTGAACTGGTGGGTTTATTTTCTTGCAGTGTGAATGTTTCTCTCTTTGTTTTCTTTTCTCCTGACTGTATTGAGGACAAAAGTTACTTCTCTGCTCCCTGTTCCTTTTGCTTAGTCCCTGCTGTGTCAGCCTGGCTGTGCTTGCTGAGGTTTCCTCTGTGTCCTCACCAGTGCAGCCCACAGTGACGTGCTGAGGGCTGGGAGAGTTCGGCAACAACTGGAGTTGGGGGGCAAATGGCTGCTTTGGGCTGGTGTCTGCTGGAGCTTGTGCTGTGCACGATGTCTGTCACTTGTGTGGCTGTGAGGAAAGCATCTGATGGCACCCAATCCAGCTCAGCATGAGCTTGGGTCTACCACCTAAGGCTGAGGGAGGTCCAAAGTGACACCGAGCTGGGTGGGTGTGCAGAGCTGTGTGAGGGCAGGAAGGGGCTGCAGAGGGTCCTGGCCAAGCTGGAGCCATGGGCTGAGGGCAATGGGATGAGGCTGAACAAGGGCAAGTGCCGGGTCCTGCCCTTGGGCCACCCCAAGCCCAGGCAGCTCCAGGCTGGGGCAGAGGGGCTGGAAANGGTGATGGCAGGACTGGGACTGCAGCAGCTCCCAGGGCTTTTCCAACCCCAATGGTTCAGTGACTGTGTGTTTTTCATGGGCAGGGCAGTGCTAAATGGGAGGAGCAGTGCAGGATCCGGTGCCCATAGCTCCCCTCACCCACCTCTCTAGGGGTTTCAGCAGTGAGCTGCAGGCAGTGCTGGCTCTCAGGCCATTGCCAGTACAGACTGTGTAGCAGGGACAGTGCCAAGTAGTTCAGGCTTCACATGAGTTAGTGACAAGTCTGCTGGAACAGAGGAGGAATGGAAGAAAATGGAATGGAAGAAAAGCTTGGGAGGTGTGTGAGAGTCCAGAGGGATGGGAATGTGCTGCAGCAGAGCCACAGAGGTGACAGGTCCTGGAGCTGAAGGGAGGTGGGTGGCCTCGAAGTGACGTGGGAGATGTGCTGGTAAGACTTGAGGTCTCACCTGGCCTGTGTGCTCACAGCACTTGGGGTGCTGAGAGAACCCCCAGAGTCACAGAACCCCCAATGCTGGGGGTGAGCAGAGCCCTGCAGAGCTGCTGCAGCCCCAGCCCCTGCTCCAGCAGCTGCCCCTGGCTCAGGGGGCACAGGAACGTGTCCGGGGGGGGTTGGAAACCTCCCAAAGAGAAGGAGCCTCCACACCCTCCCTGGGCAGCCTGGCACAGGGCTCCCTCCCCTCAGCACCAAAGGACTTGCTCCTCCGGGGCCAGGATCTGGAGCTGCCTCTTTGCAGTGGGAGGCAGAGCAGAGGCTGGTTCAGCTCAGTGTCAGCTCTGCTCTTCCCAGGGTGGGAGTCCAGCTCTGCCACAGCCATCACTCAGCAGGACAGCGTTTCATTTCCCTCTTCTTGAAGGCTGAGCACTGTCATAGGTAGGAAATCAAAGAACCACAGAGTCTGAAGAGCTGGAAGGGAGCTGGGAAGCTCACCCAGTGCAACCCCCCTGCCAGAGCAGCAGCACCTAGAGCAGGGCACACAGGGACTGTCCAGCTGGGTTGGGATGTCTGCAGAGAAGGAGCCTCCACAGCCCATCTGGGCAGCCCCTGCCAGTGCATTCCTCCAAAGTGCAGCCCTGGGCTTGGCTGCAGGAGTTTGGGCCCATCCTTGGGCACTGGACTGAGGCTGGGCCAGGTCTTTGTGCCTGAAGAAATGGAAAAGTGACGTTGGTGCTGTTCCTGAGCCTCTGGCTCCTGGCTCCTGCTGAGGCTGAGATCTGACCCAGGCAGGCAGAGGCCCTGGTAGCCTCTGTGTGTGATTGCAGGGCTGCATGGGCACAGGGTTGCATCGTTGCAGGGCTGCATGGCCATGGGGCTGTGGTTGCAGGGCTGTATGGGCATGAAAGTGCATGGACACAGGGGCTGTGGGGATGTGTGGGTGCAGAGCTGTGTGGGTGAGGGTCTCTGTGGTTATGTGGGTGAGGGGCTGTGTGGGTGCAGGGCTGTGTGAGTGTGTGGGTGCAGGGCTATGTGGTTAGGTGGGTGAGGGGCTGTGTGGGTGCAGGGCTGTGTGGGTGAGGATCTCTGTAGCTGTGTGGGTGAGGGGCTGTGTAGGTGCAGGGCTGTGTGGGTGTGTGGGTGAGGGTCTCTGTGGGTCAGGGGCTGTGTGGGTGTGTGGGTGCGGGTCTCTGTGGGTGTGTAGGTGCAGGACTGTGTGGGTGAGGGGCTCATGGCAGGAGCTCAGTGCTGAGCTGTCTATGGGGCACCCCCAGCTTTTCCTCCTGGACTCAATGCAGAGCCCAGAGNGGGAAGCTCACCCAGTGCAACCCCCCTGCCAGAGCAGCAGCACCTAGAGCAGGGCACACAGGGACTGTCCAGCTGGGTTGGGATGTCTGCAGAGAAGGAGCCTCCACAGCCCATCTGGGCAGCCCCTGCCAGTGCATTCCTCCAAAGTGCAGCCCTGGGCTTGGCTGCAGGAGTTTGGGCCCATCCTTGGGCACTGGACTGAGGCTGGGCCAGGTCTTTGTGCCTGAAGAAATGGAAAAGTGACGTTGGTGCTGTTCCTGAGCCTCTGGCTCCTGGCTCCTGCTGAGGCTGAGATCTGACCCAGGCAGGCAGAGGCCCTGGTAGCCTCTGTGTGTGATTGCAGGGCTGCATGGGCACAGGGTTGCATCGTTGCAGGGCTGCATGGCCATGGGGCTGTGGTTGCAGGGCTGTATGGGCATGAAAGTGCATGGACACAGGGGCTGTGGGGATGTGTGGGTGCAGAGCTGTGTGGGTGAGGGTCTCTGTGGTTATGTGGGTGAGGGGCTGTGTGGGTGCAGGGCTGTGTGGGTGAGGGTCTCTGTGGGTGTGTAGGTGCAGGACTGTGTGGGTGAGGGGCTCATGGCAGGAGCTCAGTGCTGAGCTGTCTATGGGGCACCCCCAGCTTTTCCTCCTGGACTCAATGCAGAGCCCAGAGCTGTCCCTGTGCCCTGGGCAGCTGGGATGTGTTGGCACAGCGTGGCATCGGCTTCCAGCAGCCCCTGAAGCTGTGTTGCCACCATGCTGCCTCCCCTCCCTCTGGGGACACCGTGTGGCTTCGTGGCCGTGTGATTTCATCTGCTCAGCAGCCAGCTCTTAATCTCTTAAGACCTTTCTTGTGCCTGTGGGGCTTTGTGTCTTGTGCTTGTGGGGCTTTGTGTCTTCCCTTGCCCTCAAGATCAGTTCTGAACTGGGGTATGATTTCATCTGCGTTCCTTCAGGGGATGGGGAGTTTGGGGCCTGTGGATGTGGGTGAGCTCCTCAAGCCACGTGAGAGCTCTTCCAGCCTTGGCCTCTGTTCTCCAGGGTGCACTTTTAGGGGGTCCCCAGTGTTGCAGGGGTGTGCAGAGTGGGGCAGCCAGCCCAGGAGTGGGTGATGTGCTCTTGCTGCCTGCATGTACCTTGCTCCTGCTTTTTGGCTGATGGAGGAGGAGAATGTAGCTTGCTGCTGGTAAGATTCAGGTTGCAGGGTACCCACCACACAGTGTGTGTGTCCTGCTCTGACAGAGGTGACTCCTGGGCTGCCCATTGCTCAGCTACTCCTCAGAACCTCCCAGGAGATTCCCAACCCCCCCCGGACATGTTCCTGTGCCCCCTGAGCCAGGGGAAGCTGCTGGAGCAGAGGCTGGGGCTGCAGCAGCTCTGCAGGGCTCTGCACACTCTCCCCATGCTGTGCCTCTGAGATTTGACCCTTGGGGTGAAGTCAGCCAGACTGCTCAGCCTGGGCTGTTGCTGCTGGGTTATTGGGATGCAGCGTGCTGGTGCCTGTGCTCCTGATTCCTTCACCAGCTGTGGGATTGCTGGCCTGTGCCTGGGGTGCCACTGATGATCTGCTTGTCCCACTGAGCCTGGGGAGGCCAAGACGTGCTGCTCCCTGCCTCCAGCACAGCCAGAGCCCAGGGGAAGCAGGCTCTGAGGCAGCAGCTCAGCGGGAAGGTGCCTGCAGGAGCCTCTGGCTGCTGCCCTCAGGGCTGGGTGACCTCAGGAGGCACTCCTGCCTCTTAAAGGCTTTCTGGATAATCCCTTGTGTGCAGAGGAGAGGTTCTTCATGTCAGGCTGGGTGGGTTTGGGAGCTCCCCAGGACCAGCCCTCCCTGAGTGCTGGTGCTGTCTGTAGGTGTCTGGGAGCAGAAGCTGCCAGGGACATGCTGATGCTGGTGCTGTCCCTCGTAGGGCTGGGTGCTGGCACACTGGTGCTGAGCTTTGCCTGCTGCACTGGCTGGCTCCCTGCTTGCTGCTAATTCCAGAGGGATTAAAGGTGCTGAGCTGCCTGTGCTGCCAGGGCTAGAGCCCAGAGCACCAGCCAGCACGTGGCTCTCGCTTGCACAATGGTGGGATGGAGGGGAGCTCCTCACAGCCCCTTCCCCAGCTCTGCTGCCCAGCTGCAGCCCCCCAGTGTCCCCCTGGCAGTGAGTGAGGGGCCCAATGCTGAACACCGCCCTGGAGCTGCAGCCTCCCCAACCAGCTCCAGGCCAGGGGCTGGGGATGGAGCTGCTGGCCTGGGAGGGCTTTGCCTGCCTGGTTCACTGAGGAACTGTGACTGTGGAAGCCCAGAGCTTGAGGGGGAGATCAGTTCTTTGTCCTAGAGCAGTCTGTGGTCCACGATGTTCTCAGTTCTTGTTGGCACCAGCCCCTTCCTCCTGTGGGCTGGGGCTGCCCCTGTGCCCACTGAAAAGTTCCTGCAGGAACTCTGCTGCATCACTTCTCAACCCTCTGCCCTGGCTTCTCCTTCCCACTGCCTGGCAGCTCCTGCTGCTCCCCTGGCTGAGTCCCCCCAAGGCCAATCCTCCCTGGAACTGCTCCTTCTGCAGAGCTGGGGCAAGCTGCTGAGCCCACGGGGGACACACTGAGATCCTGCCCCTCACCCCCAGCCCCAGCAAGAGGCCCCTTGGGAAGGGTTTGCCCTGCCTGTGAGATTTGAGCTTTGCAGCCTGAGCAGAGGAGCCATGGAGCAAGTGTCTGCTTGTGGATTTGTGCTGAAGCAGCAAAAACCAATCACAGCAGCTCCTTAGCTCTCTGCTCCTGTGGCCACTCAGAGTTGTGTCCTCTCTGCTGTGGCATTCTGGTGATTGCAGTGTCCCAGAGGCTCCCAGCTGGGGCATGATGGGCATTGCCAGGCTGAGGGGAGAGGGGAAGACATTGAGGGATGGGAGTGTGGCGAGAGCTGGAGCTGAGGCAGAACTGTTTCCCTGAGAGGGGTGTCAGCCCCTGTGCCAGGCTGCCCAGGGAGCTGGGGCAGTGCCCAGCCCTGGAGGGATCCCAAAGCCCTGCAGCTGAGGTGCTGAGGGCTGTGGGTCAGTGCTGGGCTGGGCAGGGTGAGGGCAGGGCTGGGACTGCAGCAGCTTCAGGGGCTTCTCCAACCCAAACGATTCTACAGCTCTGTGACAGGCACCCTGACAGGAGCAGCAAGGCTGGGGAAGCCCAGCTGCCTTTCCAAGCATGCCAGGGGAAAAAAAAAAGGCATGAATGATCTAAGCCCCAGCTCAGTTTGTGTCAGAGAGCACTGACAGCCAGAGCCTGCCAGGATCAACATCTCCCACCACTGCAGAAGGACCTTTTGTTCTTGGTGCCCTGTGCAGGAGGAACAATGGGCTCAGAGCTGCCATGAGCCTGGGCACCCTCAGAGGGAAAAGTCTGTGCTGGGAGTGACTGTACCAAGAGCAGCCAGGACAGGGGACACACAAATCCCCCAGTGCCTCAGCCCCAGTGGGCTCCAGCTCCAGCAAGAAGCATCCCTGAGGGTTAACACAGGCAGCTGGTGCAGGATGAGTTCCCAGGCTGCCTTAACCCACAGCAGTCAGACACAGCCTCCCACTAGACTCCTCCATGTGTATCTGAGGGTGAGAATCACCTTATCTTGGGGTCAGAAGACTGGGAATTCTGCAAAGCCAGTGCTCAGACCCAGTGCCAACAGGAGACTGGGATGTGACAGTAATCACCTGCCTGTCTGGAAGCAGGAGAGAAAACACTGACCCACAGCATCTGCAGCCCCAGCCAGCACTGCCCCACAGCCCTCAGCACCTCAGCCCCACGGCTCTGGGATCCCTCCAGGGCTGGGCGCTGCCCCAGCTCCCTGGGCAGCCTGGCACAGGGGCTGACACCCCTCTCAGGGAAACAGTTGTGCCTCAGCTCCAGCCTCAACCTCCCCTGGGCCAACTTGAGGGCTCCAGTGTGAAGTGAGGGCTGTTTGCAATCCCTGCTTGAGTTGCTGTTCCTGCTGCCTGTTGCCAGCAATGGCAGTTTTCTTTGCAGCAGCATTGTTTGTGTGTCCCACAGCACTGAGCTGCCCCTTTCTCAGGTATGACACAAGGTGTCTGGGGTGGATGCTGCTGGCCCTGGCTGTTGCAGCAGAGCAGTTTCAGTGCTCGTTGCTGCTGTGGTGCTGGGAGGAGATACAGACCCTGATAAGACCCCCTTGAGCTCAGGCTTCTGTTCCCCAGGCTCAACAGCCCCAGGGCTGCAGCCTTTCCTCCTCACACACATGGTGCAGCCCCTCAGCATCTCAGCAGCCCTGCCCTGGCCTCTCTGCAGCACTTCCCTGTCTCGCTGCAGCTGGGCAGCCCAGCACTGGCCACAGCCCTGCACATGAGGTCCCAAAGCTCAGGGCTGCTGCTGAGGGCATGTGGTGGAGGCTCATTCCCTGGGCTGCTGCCTGGGCTGGGCTGTGCCAGTGTGGGTGTGTGGCACTGCCCATGGGCGCTGGGGCCCGTGGCTGGGCAGGAGCAGCCTCGGCGCAGCACGAGCTGTTTTTAGGCCTCGGGTAAATATTGGTGGTGCAGCCCTGTAATTAGCAGGATGGGGGGTGCCAGTGGAGCTGCCTTATAGCTCCCCTGGGAAGGAACTGAAATTTGGCATCTGGTAAAAATAGAGCAGGTTCCTCCCCAAGATGCTTTGAGCAGCTTGGCACGTGTGGGCTGAGCCCTGAGCACAGGGAGTGCTGCTGGGGCTGGGGCAGGAGAGCAGCCCCAGGCAGCCCCTGGCACACAGCTCCTGATGGGTGCTGCTGGGTCCCCTCTGCTGGGAGGATTTCACAGGAGCACAGAATCCCCCAATGCTGGGGGTTGGGAAGGACCTTTAGAGCTCATCCAGCCCCTGCTCCAGCAGCTGCCCCTGGCTCAGGGGGCACAGGAAGGAGACGGAGTGGTTTCTGAGCATCTGGGGGTGTCTGTGTGTGTGTGTGTGACTGTGTGTGACTGTGTGTGTCCCCTGTGTCCTGCCTGGGCTGTGGTCGTGGCTGTTTCTGGCAGCTCTGCTCTTGACTGGACCTTGGAGGGTGTGATCAGGAGCTCAGGTGAATCATGAGCTTTATGTCTTCCCAATAACACAGAACCTCAAGGGCTGGAAGGGAGCTGGGAAGCTCACCCAGTGCAACCCCCCCTGCCAGAGCAGCAGCACCTAGAGCAGGGCACACAGGGACTGTCCAGCTGGAGTTGGGATGTCTGCAGAGAAGGAGCCTCCACAGCCCATCTGGGCAGCCCCTGCCAGGGCTCCCTCAGCTCAACAGGGAACAACTTTGGCCTCGTGTTGCTTTGGAACCTCTTGTGTTGCAGCTTGTCCCTGCTGCCCCTTGTCCTGTCACTGCCCATCCCTGAGCACAGCCTGGCTCCAGCCTCCTCACACCCACTGCACTGGGAACACATGTTATGGGGAAAGTAATGGGTGTAACTGAATGTTACTTGAAGTGTGTCCCTCTCAGAGCCTNCTCAGGGCTGCTGCTGAGGGCATGTGGTGGAGGCTCATTCCCTGGGCTGCTGCCTGGGCTGGGCTGTGCCAGTGTGGGTGTGTGGCACTGCCCATGGGCGCTGGGGCCCGTGGCTGGGCAGGAGCAGCCTCGGCGCAGCACGAGCTGTTTTTAGGCCTCGGGTAAATATTGGTGGTGCAGCCCTGTAATTAGCAGGATGGGGGGTGCCAGTGGAGCTGCCTTATAGCTCCCCTGGGAAGGAACTGAAATTTGGCATCTGGTAAAAATAGAGCAGGTTCCTCCCCAAGATGCTTTGAGCAGCTTGGCACGTGTGGGCTGAGCCCTGAGCACAGGGAGTGCTGCTGGGGCTGGGGCAGGAGAGCAGCCCCAGGCAGCCCCTGGCACACAGCTCCTGATGGGTGCTGCTGGGTCCCCTCTGCTGGGAGGATTTCACAGGAGCACAGAATCCCCCAATGCTGGGGGTTGGGAAGGACCTTTAGAGCTCATCCAGCCCCTGCTCCAGCAGCTGCCCCTGGCTCAGGGGGCACAGGAAGGAGACGGAGTGGTTTCTGAGCATCTGGGGGTGTCTGTGTGTGTGTGTGTGACTGTGTGTGACTGTGTGTGTCCCCTGTGTCCTGCCTGGGCTGTGGTCGTGGCTGTTTCTGGCAGCTCTGCTCTTGACTGGACCTTGGAGGGTGTGATCAGGAGCTCAGGTGAATCATGAGCTTTATGTCTTCCCAATAACACAGAACCTCAAGGGCTGGAAGGGAGCTGGGAAGCTCACCCAGTGCAACCCCCCTGCCAGAGCAGCAGCACCTAGAGCAGGGCACACAGGGACTGTCCAGCTGGAGTTGGGATGTCTGCAGAGAAGGAGCCTCCACAGCCCATCTGGGCAGCCCCTGGAGAAGCTGCAGCTGGCTCCAGCAGCAGTGCCTGGCTCTGCTCTCCATGCTCCTTTCTCCAGCTTTAACATCTGCAGGGGGCACCCAAAAAAGTGAGGCTCACCCTGTGCCTGGGAGCTGTTGGAGACCCACAAGCCATTACCACTGCCAAGGTAAAAGTGCTTTCTGAAGCCATCCCCACTGTCCTGCATTGGCCCTCCAGGTGCTGGGGGGTGACTGGTGCCTCCCAGCCCCAAAGGCAGAGCTGCTGTGCTCAGTGTTTGATCTGGGTGCAGCAAACAGCTCCAGCCCATTCCAGTAACAGCCTCAATCAGATGGAGCTGCCTCCTGCAACTGCAAACCCCACAAAGAGCCAAGAATCAAAGCAGCTGAGAGCCCTGAGGCACAGAGCTCTCCTTTGGGCACTGAGCTGCTGTGGCACAGCCTCAGCCACGGTGTGAGAGGGAATGGCTGCAGAGAGGCCAAGGCAGGGCTGCTGAGATGCTGAGGGGCTGCAACGTGTGTGTGAGGAGGAAAGGCTGCAGCCCTGGGGCTGTTGAGCTTGGGGAACAGAAGCCTGAGCTCAGGGGGATCTCCTGAGTGCTGCTCAGTCCCTGCAGGGTGGGTGTCAGGAGGCTGGGGCCAGTGTTTGCTGTGTGCTGGGCAGGGGCAGCCCAAGGGGCAGCGGGCACAGGCTGGCACACAGGCAGTGCCCCTGGGCCAGGAGGAGCAAGTCCTTTGGTGCTGAGGGGAGGGAGCCCTGTGCCAGGCTGCCCAGGGAGGGTGTGGAGGCTCCTTCTCTTTGGGAGGTTTCCAACCCCCCCGGACACGTTCCTGTGCCCCCTGAGCCAGGGGCAGCTGCTGGAGCAGGGGCTGGGGCTGCAGCAGCTCTGCAGGGCCCTGCCAGCCCCCAGCACTGGGGGTTCTGTGACTGTCTGTGTGTTGAGGGCTCTGTGCTCGCTGCTGCTGTGGAGCTGAGCTGTTTGTGGGGCAGCAGGAGCCGTTGCAGCCGTGGCTGTGGGGAGCAGCCCTGGGGCTCAGCAGCTTTTCCTGGGCCCAGCTCTCGGAAACAGACCAAGGGTTTTTTTCTTCCTTAATGACTTCCTCTTATGCCTTTAATGTTCCTAAAGATAAACAGAGCTCTGCTCTTGGCACCTGCCCAGGGAACAGTGCAGCTTTGCCATGAGCCCTGCTCTGTACCCGCTGCCCCGAGCCTTGTCTCCACATCTGTGCTTCCTTCCACAGCCAGCAGCAAATCTTCCTCTCCAAGCCCCAGACAACTGAGTTCAGGCTGTAGGGGAGGTTCTGCCAGGCTGCTGTTTCTTTGGCTGGACTTGCTGAAGCCTTTCAATGAGCTGCCCCCTGAGTCAGGCCTGTGCCACGAGATGGGGTGTTGGCACTGGAAGGAGTTGCCCAGATGGGCTGTGGAGGCTCCTTCTCTGCAAACCCCCATCCGAACACCAGCTGGACAGTCCCTGTGTGCCCTGCTCTAGGTGCTGCTGCTCTGGCAGGGGGGTTGCACTGGATGAGCTTCCCAGCTCCCTTCCAGCCCTTCAGACTCTGTGTCTCAGTGACACTTCTCATGACCCAGGGGAAGNAGTGGCTCCTCCAGGAGAAGCTCTGTGGGCTGAGGTTCCCTTTGGCACTGCTCTGCTGGGAAGCTGCCAGCACCCTGCCCTGCTGAGAGCTGAGGGAGCCCTGGCAGGGGCTGCCCAGATGGGCTGTGGAGGCTCCTTCTCTGCAGACATCCCAACCCAGCTGGACAGTCCCTGTGTGCCCTGCTCTAGGTGCTGCTGTTCTGGCAGGGGGGTTGCACTGGATGAGCTTCTCAGCTCCCTTCCAGCCCTTCAGACTCAGGAGTGTGCTTTGAGAGGGGATGACCCAGGGGAAGTCTTTAGCCTGTGTTTGGGAGCAGTTCCTTCCCTGTAAGGGCCTTTCCCAGCCATGGGGTGATCAGGATTCCATGCAGACAGTTTGTTTCACCACCCAGTTCTGCCTTGGGTCCCATCCCAAGCTGTTTGTCCTGATCCTTATCATCTGCTGTTTACAGAGACTCAGCCATGTCCTCAGACCTCACCCAGGAGATCATTAAACACAGCATGAGTTCATCTTTTCCACCTCCCCTTTATTTCCCCCTGTCTCTACCCACAGCCAGGACAGGGATTGGTGTTGTGCCTGGGACTTTGTCTCTGCAAAGAGACTTTTACCTTAAACACCATCTGAGGGACCAAAAGCCCATTGTCAGGGCACCTCTTGGCTGCTAGATGGGAGCTGCTGTGGCACCCGTGGGCACCCAGCTCTGCTCCTGGCACCCAGCTCTGTCCTGTGGCACCCAGCTCTGCTCCTGGGCACCCAGCTCTGTCCTGGGCATTAAGCTCTGCTCCTGGCACCCAACTCTGCTCCTGGCACCCAGCTCTGTCCTGTGGCACCCAGCTCTGTTCTTGGGCACCCAGCTCTGCTCCATGGGCACCCAGCTCTGCTCCTGGCACCTAGCTCTGTGCTGTAGCCCCCAACTGTGAGAGGTGAGCTGTGCCTGTGCCAGCATTGCCATGGTGCTGCCAGCCACACTCAGCACTGCTGGAGTGGCACAGCCAGGGGTGTCTTGCCCCATGCCAGAGGCTTCTGCTTGTGCCCAGGGTGTGGGGATAAGGGCAGGCTGAGGGGCAGTTTGGGGTGAAGGCAGCCCATGGGGCAGTTTGGGGTGAGGGCAGGCTGAGGGGCAGTTTGGGATGGGGGCAGCCCATGGGGCAGTTTGGGATGGGGGCAGCCCATGGGGCAGTTTGGGGTGAGTGGGCTTTGGGTGGACTTTGCCCAGGGGAGGATTTGGGCTGCCCAGGCTGGTGACAGACATGGGGCTGTGGCGGTGGCCAGGAGGAGCAGCCCAGCCCCAGCCCCAGCCCCAGCCCAGCCCCAGCCCTGGCCCCACTGGCCCTGCACACAGCCCTTTTGTTTTCCTCCACAGCAGAGCCATTCTTGGTGCTCCTTTCACAGGCAGGGAGGGAGGGAACAGTGCAGCCATTGTCCCCCCAGCAGACACTCAGTTGTTGTTCTGGGGTTGCTGCTGCTCTGGCTTTGCTGGGGTGGCACAGGGCTGGGGGCTCTGGCATGAGGATGCTTTGCTGGGCTCCCTTCTCAATCCCTCTTTCCATCCTCTTCTCTCTCTCCATTGTTTCATAAACCCTCCAGAGCTTCTCCCTGCTCTGTGGGGAGGAGGAGCTGCTGTCCATGGGCTTGGCAGTGATGCTGAGGGATGGTCCTGCCTTTCTTCTCATAGGAAAGGCCAGTGGGGTGGATGCAGGAGCCTGTGTGAAGATCACAGAGCTGGGGAAGGTCTCAGAGGTGCTTCTCATACTGAGAATGAGAGATAGGAGAAGGATGAAGGGGGTTTTATCTGCCTCTCAAACTGCTGCTGCTGGGTTGAGGTGAGATGGGAGCAGGGCAGAGAAGAGCCAGTGATGGCTTGGCCTGTGATGGTGACACCTGAAACTGAAACAGCAAAAGAACATGATTGTTTCCTGCTTGGTAGCCCCAAGAGCAGAGCCCAGCAGAGCCCAGCATAGCCCAGCAGCTCTGTGCAGCCCTGGGAGCTGTGGGGCTGACTCCTGAGGTGCCTCTATCAGCTGCCCTGGCTGCAGCTTCACCTCCTGCCCTGCTCTGCCTGGGACACTGGCATTGAGTCACAGGGTGGGTTTAGGTTGGAAGCCTTTAGGGGCAGCCATTGCAACCCCCTGCCATGGCCCTTCCTTCCCCTTGTTCTTTGGAGCTGTTGGATTGTTTTTCCACAAAGATGAATTCCATCACTGAGAGTGAGAGAAGCAGAGGCACAGGGAAGGGGAATGTTCTGTGATAACTGGAGGAGCCCCAGCAGCTTGTGAGCCCTGGGGTGACAGTGTTGTGGCTTGGGCTGTGGGATGGGGCTGTGAGATGGGGCTGTGAGATGGGGCTGTGGGATGGGGCTGTGGGATGGGGCTCAGGCTCCTGGGCCCTCGGTGCCTTCTGCTGTGCTTGGCACGTCAGGCTGCAGCGTATGCAGCTCCCTGTGCTGCCACAGGCCCTCTGAATGGTACAATCATAGCTACAGAGTCATGGGATTGGAGAATCATTTCAGCAGGAGAAGCCCCTGAAGCTGCTGCAGTCCCAGCCCTGCCCTCCCCCTGCCCCAGCCCAGCACTGACCCACAGCCCTCAGCACCTCAGCCCCACGGCTCTGGGATCCCTCCAGGGCTGGGCACTGCCCCAGCTCCCTGGGCAGCCTGGCACAGGGGCTGACACCCCTCTCAGGGAAACAGTTCTGCCTCAGCTCCAGCCTCAACCTCCCCTGGGCCAACTCCAGCCCCTTTCCTCTTGGGCTGTTGCTCATGGCTGGGGAGCAGAGCCCGACCCCCAGCTCCCTGCAGCCTCCTGTGAGGGAGTGGCAGAGAGTGCTCCTGGCTCCCCTCAGCCTCCTCTGCTCCAGCCTCAACACCCCCATTCATTCCCTCAGCCCCTCCCCAGCACCCTTGTGCTCCATCCAGCCCCTTCCCCAGCTGCAGCCCCTCAGTGTCCAGCCCATGGCTGAGCACAGCCTGGGGACTCACTGGTGCCCCTCAGAGCTTGGCAGAGGTGGCAGCCTTGGACTCAGCCCTGGCAGACCTGTGCTGTTAGAACAGAGCAGCTTCCAGCCTTTGCTTTCTGTGGCAGCATGAGGCAGGTGGGTGCTGGTGTGGCTTCAGCTTTGCTGGGCTGCAGCCAGGATGGGCTGCTCCCCCTCACCCTGCAGCACTGCACTGGGCATCACACTCATCCCTGCACCATCTCACCCTGCAGCACTGCACTGCACAATCCCTGAATGCTGGGGGCTGGCAGAACCCTGCAGAGCTGCTGCAGCCCCAGCCCCTGCTCCAGCAGCTGCCCCTGGCTCAGGGGGCACAGGAACGTGTCCAGGGGGGTTGGAAACCTCCCAAAGAGAAGGAGCCTCCACACCCTCCCTGGGCAGCCTGGGCCAGGGCTCCCTCCCCTCAGCACCAAAGGACTTGCTCCTGCTGTTTAAGTGGAACGTTTAGTGTTGCAGCCTGTGTCCATCACCCCTTGTCCTGGCACTGCACAGGGCTCCTCTACACACAATGCTTGTTTCCCTGCCCCCCCAGTGCCATGCCCTGCAGCTCACCCCTGTGCCAGGAGCCGCCACCTCTCTGTGCAGGTGCAAGGCTGCATTGCTGAGGGCTGTGCTGGCAGCTTGGGCACACCACAGCACACTCAACTTGATGCAATAGCTGCTGCTTCTTGCAGGGCACTTGCTCAGCTGCTGTTCAGTGCTGCTCACAGCCCCAACAGGGTGACGTGGGCTGCTGCTCGTGCTCCCTGCCCCGGGCTGCTGCCTGCCTGGCCTCTGAGGGAATGGACATGCAGGGATGGGCAGGAGCTGTGGCTACTGCCTGTCTGGCCTCAGAGGGATTGGGCTTGCAGGGATGTGTAGGGGCTGTGGCTGCTGAGGGAATGGGCATGCAGGGATGGGTAAAGGCTGTGCCGGCTGCCTGCTTGGCCTCTGGGGGAAAGGGCTTGCAGGGCTGGGCAGGAGCTGTGGCTACCGTCTGCCTGGCCTCTGAGGGAATGGGCTTGCAGGGATGGGCAGGAGCTGTGGCTACTGTCTGCCTGGCCTCAGAGGGATTGGGCTTGCAGGGATGTGTAGGGGCTGTGGCTGCTGAGGGAATGGACATGCAGGGGAGGGGTAAAGGCTGTGGCTGCTGAGGGCATGGGCATGCAGGGATGGGTAAAGGCTGTGGCTGCTGAGGGAATGGGCATGCAGGGATGGGTAAAAGCTGTGGCTGCTGCCTGCTTGGCCTCTGAGGGAACAGGCTTGCAGGGATGGGTAGGGGCTGCTGCATTGCTTGCCACAGATCTCAGCAGTAAATGCTGTTGGCAGAAGCTTCAGCTCCCCTCAGAGGTTGCATTTGATGGCTTTGTGCCTGGTGGGTTAAGAGTGATTGCAGGAAGCCAGCTCAGTAACTCTGGTCAGTGCTTTGTAGCATCAAGTGCCTGATAATGCTTTAAAGCAGCCAGGCTTGGAGTGTCATTTCCTCTGTGAGACACTGAGCAGCTCTGGGCAGCCTCTGTGCACAGCAACTCAGAGCCAAGCTCCATCTCCTTGGCAGAACCTTTCTGTGCTTGAAGGGATCTCTCTGTTCCCTCCTGCAGAGTGGGATATCTGGCATCCCTCTGGCCAGCACAGGGACTGGGGCACCTCTTGCTCCTGTGTGGAGACTCAGGAGCTTTGTGTTCCCCTGCATTCCGTCCCACTGAATGGCTGAGGCTGTGATGTGGGAGCCGTGTCTGAGCCTGCAGGAAGGCTCATCCCTTGAGGCTGCCTGGACTGCTTGAGCTGTGCTGCTCAGTGGAGGAACCCTCTTGTGCCTTTAGTACCCTGAGAGCAGGGGGCTTCAGGAGGGAGCCCTGGCTAAAGGGCTCCTTCTAGTCAAGCTCTGCCTGGGAAGCGTGTGAAAACTCCTTTCTCCTGTCACTCCCTCCCTGTGTGGTGGCAGCAGGCTCTGGGGAAGGCTGCAGCTCTGGAGGCAGCTGGAGAGGCTGCTGCAGGGTTGGGATCTGTGCTGGCCAGGTCCTGCATCATCTGCCCAGGGGAGGTTGAGGCTGGAGCTGAGGCACAACTGTTTCCCTGAGAGGGGTGTCAGCCCCTGTGCCAGGCTGCCCAGGGAGCTGGGGCAGTGCCCAGCCCTGGAGGGACCCCAGAGCCATGGGGCTGAGGTGCTGAGGGCTGGGGGGCAGTGCTGGCTGGGGCAGGGGGAGGGGAAGCAGAGGGGAGATGGGAGGCAGGGGAGAGGCCGTGTTGTGGCCATGATCCTGCAATTCCTGCGCTGCTGCTGCTGTTGCTGTTGCTGCTGCTGCTGCTGCTGTTGCTGCTGGTGCTGCTGCTGCTGTTGCTGTTGCTGCTGTTGCTAGTACTGCTTTTGCTGCTGTTGCTGCTGCTGCTGTTGCTATTACTGCCGTTGTTCCTGTTCTCTCAGCAGCCTGTTTAACTTTGTGCTTATTTAGAATTTCCTGTAGGCCGATAACATCTCCCGAACACCCAAACACAGCCCAGTGCTGGCTCAGGCAGCAACAGCCCCCCCTGGGAGCAGTGACCAGGTGTCACCGCCAGCCCCATGTGCAGGGGGAGGCAGGAAGGAAGCCCCCCAAAACAGCAGCAGCAGCAGCTGCCCCAAGCCCAGGGTTCAGGCACACGTGCGTTCCCAGGCAGCTCAGCCAGGGGATGGGGGGCCTGCTCCTGTGTCCCCCTCCCCTCTGCAGGAAGGGCTGTGCTGATGGCACAGGCTGATACAGCCAGTGCTTGGGACGAGGGGAAGGGATGAGGCAGAGCTCAGGAGGCCTGAGTGAGGAGCAGCTGAGGAAAGTGCCCGGCAGCCTCCTGGCCAGAGCTCAGCACTCAGGCTGCTCAGTGCCACTCACTAGAACCAGGAGCACAGAGGCACAGGAGGGTTTGGGCTGGAAGGGAACCCAAAGCTCATCTCATTCCCAACCCCCAACCACGGGCAGAGGCACCTTCCCCCAGCCCAGGCTGCTCCCAGCCCCATCCAACCTGCCCCTGAGCACTGCCAGGGCTGGGGCAGCCACAGCCTCTCTGGGCAGCCTGTGCCAGGGCCTCAGCACCCTCCCAGGGAGCAGCTTCTGCCTCACACCTCATCTGAATCTCCCCTCTTTCAGTCTGGAGCCACCAGCCCTTGTCCTGTCTCTCCAGACCCTTGTACAAAGTCCCTCCCCATGTTTCTTGTCACCTCCCTTATGGCCTGGAGGCTGCTCTGAGGAGTTCCCAGAGCCTTCTCTTCTCCAGGCTGAATCCCTCCAGCTCTTTTATCTTGTCCCCAGAGGGGCTCCAGCCCTTGGATCATCTCCATGTCCTCCTCTGAGCTCACTCCTGCAGCTCCACATCCTTCTGATGCTGATACCCCAGAGCTGGAGGCAGCACTGAGAGGGGTCTCACCTCCCCTCACCTCCCCTCACCCCGCTCCCCTCGCTGCTGGGGATGCAGCCCAGGCCAGGGCTGACTCCCTGAGCTGCCAGCACACGCTGCAGGGTCATGTTGAGCTTCTCCTTCACCAGTACCCCCAGCTCCTTCTCCCCTGTGCTGCTCTCAGTCCCCTTCACCCCTTCAGCAGGGTTTATGCTTGGAATTGCCCTGCTCCACATCCCAGATCTTGCCTTTGGCCTCGTTGAACCTCAGCTGGGACATACCCAACCCCTAGATTGCTAAATCATGTGGCAACACTTGGCTTTGACCAAACCCCAGAGGGTCAAAGCTCCTCTTGCTCAGGACAGCACCTGGACTGGTGGTTGGGCTTGTGCTGAGGGCCACTGGTACCCGTGTCCCTGTGAGAGGAGACGTGTGGCCTCCCAGGCCAGGCTGGCAGGACAGGCACGTGCCCAGGGCAGGGCTGTGCTGCTCCCTGCTGTGTCTCACTGGGGTTTTTCCTGTCTCTGAAGCCTCAGGATGGTTGTGCCTGGATCTGTCTGTTGTTAACAAGCTTGGCTGTGAGCACTGAGCAGTGACTGATGCTGCCAGGGCACCCAGGACCCGTCAAGGAGGGAGGGAGCGGGGGAAAGGTGGTTTCTGAGGGGACTTTTGCTTAACCAGATGCTATTTTCCTCACAGCTTGGTGCTGACCTTTCCATTTTGATCCTCAGGCTATAAGTGGCATCCTTTGTGATGCCTTGTTGTGCTAAATCCAGCTGTGGCTGGCTGGTGGTGAGTGGGGGTGGTGGAAATGGCTCTAAGTGCCCAAAATAGTCCTTTGGTGGTTCTCAGTGTCTGGTGAGGCCCCTCCTGCTCCCAGGCTGCGATGCCTCAGCCCCTGGCAGCAGCAAAACCCTGCTCTGGAGTTGCAGGCTGCAGCTGAGTGAGCTGGGGCAGGGTTTCAGTGCGAGCAGGGTGGTTGCTGAGGGGTACTGGGTGGTGTGGAGAGCAGGCAGAGCTCTGGCATCATCGGTGCTTTAGCTGGTGTCTCAGGCTGGCGCAAGAGCTGCCTGACCCCAAAAGAGCCAGGGTGCTCCCTGATAGAGTCACAGGATGGTTTCAAGCTGGAGGAGACTCTTAAGCTCATGCAGTGCAGCCTCTGTCCCAGCCCCAGCACCCACCAGCCCATTGCCCTCAGTGCAACACCCAGCCAGCTCTGAAACCCCTCCAGGGACGGGGACTCCAGCCCCTGCCAAGGCCTCATAGCCCTGGCAGCACAGAAACTCCTCCTCACATCCAGCCTGATGACCAGGCAGTTGAGGGTATGCCCTGGGTGAAGGGCAAGGGGGTTGGTTTGGGTTGGTGTGGCAGAGCCCTGGAGCTGCCATCAAGGCCACGAGGAACCAGCAGCTCCAGGGGAACCCGAATGTAAAAGGCAGAGTTGTGATGCCATTGGTGTGGGCAGTTGCCCAACCTGGCAGCTGTGCAGGTGACGAGCAATCAGTTGCAGTTCCAAAGCTGTTTGTGTGATCTCACGTTGGTGGCACGAGGAAGGACACTTCACCTTGTCCCTCAGAGGTGTGGTACACTCCTGCTTGGTGCCTCACACACCCTGGGATGAGCTGTGTGAGAGCTGCTGTGTGTGCTGGTGCTGGGGCTGTGCTGCCACACAGCTCTGGGGTTGAGTGTGAAAGGGATTTAAGGGCTCTCTGTGCCCCTCATGTCCCTGCAGGGCTGACACAGTGCTGGAGCATCCCAGTGCTGCTTCCTTGCTGGAGGCTGAAACACTGCCCTCTAACTCCCCTCTTGTCTCTGCAGGGAGTGGGGATGGCCAGGGACAGATCCTACAGCGTTTCCCAGAGAAGGACTGGGAGGACAACCCCTTTCCCCAAGGCATTGAGCTGGTGAGTGTGCTGCCCCTGGGTTGGGATGGGGGCCCTGGGGAGCTGGGACTGGTGTGGGGCAGGTGGCACCGTGGCCCTTTGTACACAACATCTCACTGGTACCCACAGGACAGGGGTTCCCAGCTGCCACCAGTGCAGCTCCAGCTCTGCCAAACACTGGCACCCAGAGCCCTGCCTCCCAGCCAAGCCATGGCAGAGCCATCCGGGGCAGTGAGCAGGGGCTGGCTCCACTCCTGGCTGTTTTGCTACCCCCGTCCTTCCTCCACCAGGATCCTCTGCTGGGGATGCTGGAACGCTCTGGGCAGGAGCCTCCTGCATGCAGCCTCAGTATAAATAACTCCATCAGGAGTTACAGGGCTCTGCTGAGCTCTCTGTGCAGCCAACCTCTTCCCTCCCCAGCCTGCAGAGCAGCCCTGGCTGTGCTGTTTGCATCCAGCCAGCCAGGAGGGCTACCAGGCTCTGGATGCCTTCCCCAGCCCTTCCCTGCTGCATTGGTGCTGCTGTTGAGGTCTGAAGGAGGGGAAGGAGCTGGTGCTCCACAGCCAGCCACAGTGCATGGCTTGGGCTGCTGCTTGTCCAGACTCCTTTTCACCTCTAAACTGAGCCCCTTTTCACCCCTAGCACCTCTTTCTATGCTGCTCTCCCCCTCCTCCCTGCATCTCTCCCCTCTCCCCAGCTGAAGGGCAGTGGGGCATAAAACCTGAGGCTTCAGAGGTTCCTTCCCTGCCTTGAGAAGCCTCGTGGTGCTGGGCCTGTTCTCACCTCTCTCCTCAGAGCCTTACAGACACCTTGGCTGTGCTGGGAGGTGCTGGTGTCAGTCAGTGTGGTGGCTGACAGCCCCTGTCCCCACTGGGAGCAGCCCCTGAGGTGCTGCACAGGGGGATTTACCTCCCTGCTGGGATGTGCTGAGACTCAGGGCTCAGAAGGGCATGGATGGGTGTTTTGGCTGAGGGAGCCCCAGGTTCCTGCTGTGGCAAGAGGGCATTCCAGGTCCCTGTGCTTCTCCCAGGGCTTTGCTCAATCTTGGAATGGAATCCTGGAGTGTTTCCAGTTGGAAGGGAGCTGGAAGGATTGTGGAGTCCAAGGGAGAGGGCGGCCTCAGCCGTGGGAGCCCGTTTGCTTGGGGCAGCGTGGCTGGCACTCAGAGCTCTGTGTGCAGGGCTCTGGGTAGCTCAGAGGTCTGATGGCCCAGCTGGCATCTCAGTCCATGGCCTGCGCAAGCTCCCTGCACTGTTTAACACTCATTTACTGAGCAGTGGATCTGTGGCTCACCCATCCAGACTCAGTTCTGCTCTCAGCTGCCTCCCACGTCCAGGCTTTGTGCAGAGCTCCTGGTCATCTCCATCGCTGTGGCAGCCTGTGCTGGGAAACTTCCACGTGAGCTGTGGCTGCTGGAGGCCCATCAGGACACCCTCTGCCTGTGCCTTCCAAAGCTTTTGGCTCAGGCTTAGCTCAGGCTTCAACCCAACTAGCAAAGGAGAGCTGCCAGCCTGCTCCTCTTACCCAACTCGAGGGAGCAGAAGCCATCAGAGTCACACACTGATCCTCATCCTCATCCTCATCTCCCTGCCCTGTCCTGAGTGCTGGGCTCCACCAAGCTGTGCCTCATGCCCATCAGCCAGCTCCCTGTGCTCAGCTCCTCGTGCTCCTGTCTCCTGCTCCCTGTGACTGCAGCACAGTTGCAGGTTTTCCTGTGCAAGTTGTGTGTGGGGCACAGATCCAGCTGCTCCCCTGCTTGGTGTTTCCTGGTTGGGGATTTGGGAACTGTCCCAACACACAGGAAAACTGCTTTTTTTGTTGTTGTTGTTTTACTTATTTTTTTTTTCCCCAAGGGTCAAACTGTCCAGCCAAAAAATGGTTGGAATTTAAACAATTGAAGCTGGGGGTGGCTCTGAGGCTTCCCACAGGCTGTCACAGCACTGCAGAGAGCCTGAGCTGCAGCAGCTCCCAGAGCTGTGCAGAGCTCACCCTGAGGGGTTTGGGTGAGACATCCCTCTGCTGCCTTTCCTTCTGACCAGCTTTGGAGGGAGAGGCTGCTCTGTTTGGTGCAGGGAGCAGGAATGTGGAGCTGTTGCCCTTATGTGCTGCCTGACAGTGCTTCCAAACAAAGATACCTCACTGTAACGGATGGAAGTTGCTCTGCAGGGGGACACACAGTATTTGAGTGATGTCTCCATCCTCCCCTCCCAGCCCTGAGCCCTGGCATCTCTCAGGCCTGCAGCAGGTCACACTGGCAGCTCTCAGCTCTGACATCCCTCAGGTCTGCAGCAGGTCACACTGGCAGCTCTCAGCTCTGACATCCCTCAGGTCTGCAGCAGGTCACACTGGCAGCTCTCAGCTCTGGCATCCCTTGGGTCTGCAGCAGGTCACTGGCAGCTCTCAACCAGCCCAGGAGAGGAGCAGGACCCTCACCCCAGGGCAGCAGCAGACACAGGGTACACCTAGGGGGGGAACCAGGGCAGTGACCCTGCCCCAGGCTGTGTCTGTGGGGGGAGCTGGAGCCTGTTCTGCTTAATGTCTGTGTCAGGGATCTGGAGGAGGGGATGGAGTGACCCTCAGTCAGTTTGTGGATGACACCGAGCTGGGTGGGTGTGCAGAGCTGTGTGAGGGCAGGAAGGGGCTGCAGAGGGCCCTGGGCAGGCTGGAGCCATGGGCTGAGGGCAGAGGGATGAGGCTGAAGAAGGGCAAGTGCTGGGTCCTGCCCTTGTGCCGCCCCCAAGCCCAGGCAGCTCCAGGGCCTGGGGTGGTTGGTGCTGTGAGGAGGGGCTGAGGGAATGAATGGGGGTGTTGAGGCTGGAGCAGAGGAGGCTGAGGGGAGCCAGGAGCACTCTCTGCCACTCCCTGACAAGAGGCTGTACTCTGCAGGGCACCTGCAGCACATCCTTCAGATCAGTCACTCCCACAACACCCACTCCTGGAAGGTTTTGAGGCTTTCTCTCCTGGCAGCCTGCAGCTGCTCTTGTTGTCCAGGGACACCCAGCAGCACTGAGATGGGCAGGAAGGAGAGATGGATGCTGCTGCAGCCTCTGCTGTGCAGAGCAGCTCCAATGTAGCTGCAGAGCCCCAGGGATGCTCAGCTTGCTGGGTGGGGGGCGGGGGGGCTGTAGTTTGATCTTCCTTTAACTGTGGCACCTCCAGTGTTGCAGTTCCAAGGTTGGCCACGGTCAGGCTACTTCCAGAGGACACAGATGCCCAGCCAGCCCAGGCCTGTCCCTCATGGAGGGTGTTTGTCCTATCTAGAGAGACTGGTTTGACGTGGGGCAGCAGTGGTAGAGGTCAGGCAGCTGCTTTATGCTTTATGAATTGCTTCATGTGCACTTTGGAAGGGGTAAAAGCAGCTGAGGAGCACTGACTGTGATGAGCTGAGCTGTGAGTGGCTCCAGGGCAGAGCTGGAGCATGGCCAGGGCCTAACTGAGGCATGGCCACGTACTCCAGCAGTGTGACCTGACCTGTGGCCTCTCCTGCTGCGTGTTACAGTGACCTGTCCTTGGCAGAGATGCTATTTTTAGGAAGCTGATTTATCATAGAACTGTAGAAT
>WBNH01006102.1:0-15691 GCA_013401255.1 Urocolius indicus | reverse complement strand
TGCGGGCTCCTCGCTGCGGGCTCCTCGCTGCGGGCTCCTCGCTGCGGGCTCCTCGCTGCGGGTCTCGTGGGTGTCGGGGCGCGGGAGGCCGGGCGGCCGCAGCCGGTCGCGTCACGAACAATGGGAACGACGCACGGAGGCGGCGAGTCGCAGCTTGTGCTTTTGCTCGGCTTTTACCGCTCCTGTGCATCGGTGGGATCGCTGAACGGCTGGTGCTTTATTGCCAGGCGTCTCGTTCTCGTCAGCGTGTGTTACCAAGCCTAAGAGGAATTCATGTCCAGCGTGGACAGAGAAATAAGATGTCCGCGTGTAACTCTGTGTGGAAATGTTGTGTTTTCGTTAGTTATTTTCATGTATTTGCAATACGGTTGTGGTATGTGCAGGACAGAGTGAATTACGGCAGGTGTGAGGTTCTTCCGATGTTACGGGATTGTCAGTGGTTTGCGTTACGAAATACATCTGACAGCATTTCCAGAAAGAATTGTTTTGGTTGGAAAAGACTCTTAAGATCATCAAGCCCATCCACTAGCTCAATGCTAACATGTTCACCAGTAAACCGTGTCCCGAAGCACCTCATCTCCAGGGGTGCTGACTCGGCCACTTCCCCGGGTAGCCCATTCAATGCTTGACAAAACATTTTGGTGAAGAAATTTTTCCTAATAACCAACTTGAACCTTACCTGATGCAACTTTAGGCTATTTCCCCTCATCCTGTCACTTTTTGCACGGGAAAATAAGCTAACAACCACCTTGCTACAGGCTCCATTCAGGGAGCTGAAAGTGAGAAGAGTTGAGAGAGTGAGAATATGTCCCCCAATTACTCCAGCCACTCCCCATCAGACTTGTTCTCTAGACCTTTCACCGGCTTCATTGCCGTCTCTGGACACACTCCAGCATCCCAATGCCTCTCTTGTGGGCCTAAAGCTGAACACAAGATTCACAGCATGGTTTCACCAGCCCTGAGTACAGGGAACAATCACCTCTAGTCCTTCTGGCTGCACTCTTTCTGATACGAGCCAGGATGCCATTCTGGCATTCTTGGTCACTGCTGGCTCCTGTTTGAGTGGCTGTTGACCAACACCCCCAGACCCTCTTTCGTCAGGCAGCTTTCCAGCCACTCTGCCCCAAGCCTCTGGCACCACTTGGCGTCGTTGTGGCCTAAATGCACGATCCGGCACTTGACCTTGTTGAACCACTATACAGTTCACCTCAGCCTATCAATGCAGCCTGTCTAGGTCCTTCTGAAGAGCCTTCCTGCCCTCAAGCAGATCAGCGCCCTCACCCAGCTTGGTATCATTTGCAGACTTAATGAGGGTGCACTCAATCCTCTCATCCAGATCATTGATAAGGATAAAAATATAGAACTGTTAAATAGAACAGGCTCCAGCGCTGAGCCCTGGGGAACACCGCTGGTGACCAGCCACCAACTGGATTTAATTCTATTCATTAACTCTATGGGCACAGCCATCCAGACAGTTTCTCACCTGATGCTCCTGTCCAAGCCATGGGTAACTAGCATGTCAAGGAGGATGCTGTGGGAAACAATATCAAAAGCTTTACTAAAGTTCAGGTAAACAACATACACAACATTCCCTGTATTCATTAAGCCATCAGCTTTTCACGGAAGGTTAGTCAAGCACGACCTGCCCTTCATAGGGCCATGCAGATGAGGTCTGATCACCTGGTTGTCCTGTATGTGCTGTCCTGTATGGTGCTCAGGATAATCTGTTCCATAACCTTCTCTGAGGTCAAGCTGACAGGCCTGTAGTCCCCAGGATCCTCCTTCTGGCCGTCCTTGTAGATGGGTGTCACGTTTGCCTTCCTCCTGCCCTCTGGGACCTCCCTGGTGGGCCAGGACTGCTGGTAGGTGACGGAGAGTGTCTCAGTGAGTACTCTCCCCAGCTCCCTCAGCACACTCAGGTGAATCCCATCTGGCCCCATAGACTTGCATGTGTCTAAGTGGTGTAGCAGGTTTAGACACCACTTCGCCTTGGGTTACGGGGGGCTTCGTTCTGTTGCCCAACCCTGTCTTCCAGTTCAGGGGGCTGGGTACTCTGAGAACGACTGGCCTTACTGTTAAAGACTGAGGCAAAGATGGCATTAAGCACCTCATCCTTTTCCTCATTGTTTGTCACTGTGGAAAGGCTGGAGACTCCCCTTAGCCTGCCTTTTGTTGCTAGTGTACTTATAGAAACGTTTTTAATTGTGTTTAAGGCTGTAGCCAGATTAAGTTTTAAGTAGTCTTTGGCACTTCTAAGTTTATCCCTTAATAACCTCATCACATCCTTGTAGTCCTCCTGAGTGGCTCCTTCTTCCAAAGCTCTGCATTTTTTCCCCTGAGTTGCAGCCAAAGCTCTCTGTTTAGGTAGACTGGTAGTCTTCCCCATTGGCTCCCCCTTTGGCACATGGGGGCAGCCTGTTCTTGAGCCTTTAAGTTTTCCTTTTTGAAGGCTTCTTTTTTTGTTGAAAGTTTCCTTTTTGGGCTTCTTTTTGTAAAGTATGCTGACACTTTTAGGGTCTCAGTCCTAATGAACAAGAAGCCGCAGCGTGTCTGTGGTGTCTTGTTGGTTTAAAGGGGAAAAAAAAAAAAGCCCAGTTAGTCTGTGAAGTATTGCTGTCCCCAGCTGGTTGTGTACCCTCCTCATATAACCAGAATCACAACACACTTAGCTTCTCAAAGTCTGAGCAGGATTCAAGTTTTGAAGGTTTGGTTTTGGAGTTTTGGTTGTTTTTTCTTCTCACTTGAGTCTCTGGAATAGTATTGTGGTTGCAAATCACTAGTCTTGACTCCTTTCAGATTTATAGAATCATAGAATGGCAGGGTTGGAAGGGACCTTTAGAGATCATCTAGTCCAACCCTCCTGCAGAAGCAGGTCAACCTAGATCAGGTCACATAGAAACACGTCCAGGTGGGTCTTGGAGACCTCCAAGGAAGGAAACTCCACAACCCCTCTGGGCAGCCTGTGCCAGGGCTCCCTCACCTGAATGGTAAAATAGTTTTTTCTTCTATTTAGATGGAACTTTTTGTGTTCCAGCTTCATCCCATTACCCCTTGTCCTGTTGCTAGCTACTATTGAAAAAGGGGATGCCCCAACCTCCTGACACCCACCTTTTAGATATTTGTAAATATTAGTAAGATCCCCCCCAGAGAGAATATTAATTTCTGCACTGTTAAAAACAACTTGTGGTAAGTTGCCATAGTGGTTTGGTGTTTTCAGTCTTTCTTAGGCCTGTGCATGTTTTGCCAAATCTTCTAATAATTTTAATTTAATTCAACAATAAATAGGTTAGAGATACTCCCGATGATTGTTTTCTGTGCAGCCATGCTGTCTTTCATGTACAAGCACTGAAAATATCGAAGTTTCATAGGATCCTCCTCTCAGCTGTAGTCTAAAAGATGCTCATAGAGCACGGTCCAAACAGTCACATGAGAAAGAATTAAGTTTACTAGGTAATCTAACATTTGGCTTGACTTCATAGCTATTTAATTTACCAGAGCAGTTAAAATAATGGACACTTTTTCATTTCAGAAATCACATGATGGCAGTGATTCTGGCAGACCATTCCAGAGCAGCATGTCATCATATGCACCAAGTGTTCCTTACCGGACAACCAAAAGTGTGGATTCAAGCGAGGAAAGCTTTTCTGAATCTGATGATGACAGCTGTCTGTGGAAACGAAAGCGACAGAAGTGTTTCAACTTCCCTCCTGCTAGATCTGAGCCTTTTCAATTTAGCCAGAGTCACCAAAAACAAACTGCTCTAGGTGGCAAGAAGGTCAACAATATTTGGGGTGTGGTGCTCCAGGAGCAGAATCAGGATGCAGTGGCTACTGAACTTGGGATTCTAGGCATGGATGGTAGTATTGACAGAAGCAGGCAGTCTGAGACTTACAATTATTTGTTGGCTAAAAAGCTGATGAAGGAAGCTCAGCAAAAGGAGGCAGAAACTTTAGATAAAGAACTGGACGAATACATGCACGATGAGAAGAAAACATTGCCAGCAGAAGAAGCAAATGGGCAAGGCTTTCTGAAGCGGAAGCGGCCTGTTAAAGATAGACTGGGTGAAAGACAAGAAATGAAATATAAAGGAAGGTATGAGATAACAGAAGAAGATTCAGAAGAAAAAGTGGCAGATGAAATTGCTTATCGGTGAGTTTAACAACAGTGTTTCTTCATTTTGTAAGTATTGGTAAACTGTGGATGGAAATGAAGGCGTGGGGGAAGCTTTCGTAACGGCCAGATATGTATGTCATGCCAGATTACAAAAAGCATGAGTGTCTTGTGTGTGTTTCCAAGATTCCGGGATTACAATGTAGCGCTTTGGATAGCATCTTTGTAGAAGCATCTGGTAATACCGGTTAATTATTTTTTATACAACAGTAATTGTTTTAAATTTTATTCTTTGAGAACAATAGTAAGGGAGAACGTTGTTTCTCATTATACAGATGTAGTAGTGGACTTTTTTAGGAAAAAATCAGTGGGTCAAGATGCATGTTTCAAGTTGGACACCATGAACACCTGTGGTCACCATTAAAATCTGGCTAAGTTATTGTTAAGACTGCAACTAATCCCCACACATCTGCTCACTCGCCTCCCACTGGTGGGATGGGAAGTTGAATTGGAAGGGGAGAAAAGGGAGAAAACTCAGGGGCTGGGATATGCATTTTAATAGGTAAAGCCAAAACAGTGCATGCAGGCAAAGCAAAACAAAACAAGGAATTCACCATGTCCCATCAGCAGGGAGGTGTTCAGCCATCCCTGGAAAGCAAGAGTAAGAAGTGGAAAAAGCCTGGACTCTGCAAGCGCTGTGTGGTGTTTTAGTGTGGTGGTTTAGCCAGGTATCCACCAAGTCATAATACCACTCCACCTCCTAAACTGGACAAGAGAGAGTGAGAAATATAACAAGTGGTTTCTGAGTTAAGGACAGAGAGATCACTCAGCAATTAGTGTCACGGGCAATACAGGCTCAACCTGGGGAGATGAAGGTTTGGCTTATTAAAGAAACAATAAAAACAGGGAGATGAGAAATAAAACTGACTCTTAAAACACTTCCCTCCACACCTCCCTCTTCCCAGGGCTCTCCTTCCTTCTCCCCCAGCTGCACCTGGGGATGAGGGATGTGAGTTGTGGTCAGATCATTACAGATGGACTTTACTGCTGCTGTTTCTCTGGGGGAGGCCTCCTCACACTTCCCACTGCTACAGTGTGGAGTCCTTCCCGTGGGAGACAGTCCCTCATAAACTTCTCCAATGTGGGTCCTTCCCATGGACTGCAGCTCCTCACAAACTGCTCCAGTATGTCACAGAGCTGTCACAGAGGCAGCTCCTCACACCCTGCCCCAACATGGGTCATCCACGGGGAGAACAGTCCTTCAGGTACCGACTGCACCAGCCCGAGTCCTTCACAGGATCACAAGTCCTAATAGCAAACCTGCTCTGGTGCGCGCTCCTCTCTTCTCACAGACACCAGGTGCTTGCTCCAACGTGGGCTAGTCACAGAGTCCTTCAAGCATCCACCCGCTCCTCAACGAGCTGCAAGTGGATCTCTGCTCCCTGGTGGCCTCTGTGGACTGCAGGGCCACAGCTGCCTCACCGTGCGCTACACCACAGGTCCCAGGGGAGTCTTTCTTTCAAGGCCTAAGCACCCTCCTTCCCCTGATCTTAGTGTCTGCAGAGGTGTTTTCACATTCTCACTCCTTGTTGCTGCTGCAGTTTAGCAACTGCACAACAACTTCTTCTTTTCAAATACTTTATTCACAGAGGCGTTACCTCAGTCACAGGCCAGGCCGGCGGGTCCATCTTAGAATTGACTGGCCCTAGCTACAGGGGCAGCTTCTGGCAGCTCTTTAAAGAAGCCACCTCTGTAGCTCCCTCTGCTACCAAAAAACATGGCCCAGGCAAAGCTACTACAAGCAGTTAACAAAATGCTGTTAATGCAGTTTTGAGCACAAATCCAAAACATAGCCCTTTATTACCTATTGTGAAGAAAATTAACTCAATTCCAGACAAAACCAGCACACTTACAAAACTTTGTAGATTACTGGGACTGTTCGGTGTTTTGGAGAGCACAGCTTCTGAAATACACATATTCTGTGGAACATGCTTGTCTGAAGAAAATGTTGTGCTGCTGTTGTAACCAAAGTCTGTGCCAAAGTTACATACCAGCACTGAAATCAGGGCTTGTCCCTTTCAGTGTTTTAGGACTGCAGTTCTGTGCTAGTTTGTGGAAACCAGTGCTGGGGTTAGCAAGCTCCAGCCATATGCACGCTTAGCACCATCCAGGTCTTCTTACAGTGCTGCTATTCGGTTGAATCAGAGCTGAAATCTGAGCTGAATCAGAAAACTTAACTGACCAAAACCCCCTTTTATTAAGAGTTAGTTTGCAGACAGATTTGTTTTCTGCACCAATTTGCTGCATTGTTTCCTTTTGAATTGACACTGGCAGGACTGGACCAACGGTGCAAGGGAGGGCACATGACTCTAGTCATCCTTACTTAAATTGACTTAAGCTGCCACAATCCCTTTTCAGTGGAGCAAGGGAAGGAAAGAATGTTAAATGGGGAACAAGAATTACAAGTTATACTGATGGTTAGCTTGACTTTTAAGTAAAACCTGGGTTTACTGATCCTTGTGTGTTTCTCAGCATATGATGCTAGCATCGCCAGATGCTGAAATAGAGCAATTTGATAATTATTAATGTTCTAATGTGTTCTCAGTAACTTCTCGCTTATGAATTGACAACCTTGAGCTTGTCTCTTGTAATAAACTTTAATTTGTTATATCGAGCTTCATCAAAATAGAGTAGAAGCCTCTATTTTCTAGCTATTTTTTGTAGTGGCACTGAACTGCAGCAGTAGGAGTGTGATTGTACACCACTGTTGTTTCATCTGTGCTTTGCCATCTGCTGGGATTTACAAACTTTTGTACTGGCCCACACAATGATCGGCTATAAAGGAGTATTTCTGACCATCTTGTGCCATTTTTTTCCCTTTACCTCATTTAGATCCTGTTGCAGTGCGCAGCAATTAGGGCACATATAGGAGGATTGTACAGGGCCAGAATGAGTGGTAGCCAGGTGGGGAGTTGACTGTTTTAACTTCCCTCCTACTACTACTAGACTAGGAGGACATCTGTTTAACCAGCTCTCAAAGGAATCCTGATTACAGTACAGCATCTTAGAGGAACAATTCCATCTCTTCCAATAATTCACAACTTATAACTCAGTCCTATAAATATTTAAGGAAGCATTTATAGTCCAGTGCCTTATCCACTAAACTTAGTAAACACAAAGCATAAATTTTGTCATCAAAAATTGAGTTTTGATTTCCAGTTAACTTCAGTCAAACTACTGAAGCAGCTGAAGGTAGCCTGGCAGTTCTAAATGGTTGTATACATCTGTGGTCAGACACCTTCTATTACTCAGTCATTTAACATACACAGCTTTATAGCATAGTAGCATCATTTGAAAAAATTAAGTTAGAAAGTAGTCTTCAAGAAAAGTCGGTAATGATGGTGGTCTATTGGTCCCCAAAGTGTAAAACCACTGAGCTGTAGTCCTTGGGACTGTGCTTATTAAGAAGAGTTGTCATTGAAAAATTAGTATTTAGCATGAGAACTCTTGCTTTGAATTGTGGGCCTCTGATGTTTTCCAGCAGGAGTATATTCTTGGCCCAGGGGATTATTGCTCTATAACCCTCTTCCATTGTGCAGACTGACAATGGAAATTTCAGTATGTGGACGTTGTTTCTAACAAAAGAACACAACTTTATGTAATTTATTTTAGTTAACAGACTGATTTCTTTTTTATTACGAGGATTTGTCCAAATGGAACAAATGTCCAAATGTTACAGGGGAACTTTTGCACTTAGCTGTTGTCAGTTAACTGTAAAAGCCTGCTGTAATTTTAACTGTTAAATGCACAGCAGGCTTTTATACTTTAATTTCAGACATTTGTACGTATCTCTGCAGTTTCTTGCTTGATTTAGTCTTTCACACATCAATAGAAGAAAAATAATCACTCAGCATTTTTGTTGAAATGCATTTCAATGCATTTCAATGTATGCTTTAGAAAAAACTGTCCCACAGAAGTTCAATGTTTTGAAATCTGATTCAAGAAACCATCGAAACACTGAAATTTACAGACTCTAATTTTAGCAATTTTATGGCCCACAGAATGGGTTATTCATTATGGAAGTTCTGTGATGAGCTTTACTGAAGAAATTCTACTGACGATTAAGTGTGCCTTTTTTTTTTTTCTCCTTCCTCTCAGGCTTTGTGAGCCAAAGAAAGACTTAATTGCTCGAGTAGTGAAAATAATTGGAAAAAGAAAAGCTATTGAACTGCTTATGGAAACAGCTGAAGTGGAACAAAACGGTGGACTGTTCATAGTGGTAAGAAAAATATGATTTTGTGGGTCAAACACACACAACTTGTACGACATTTACATAGTACTGTTGAACAGCTTTCAGGCTGGACAGGTTCTCCCAGTTTTCATGGCCTTCCCTTGCCAGGAAACACACTTAATAAATGCTAACATAACCTTCCAGCAGGATTTGAGTAAATAATGAGATGAATGAACTTGGAAATTGCCCAAATTTTCGTACTGAGATTAACATCTGATTTGCAGTGATAACATTTTATCTGTTACTCTGCCTGCCCTTGGAATCTGTCCCTGACAGACTGAATAATGGATTCTGAAACTTGAAGAAAAACTTGTAAAGTTAGGATCCAGGTGAAGCCTTTAGCATGTTGCTTCAGTAAGTCAGTTGGATGTTTGACAGCAGAAACTTATCTACTGTGTTAATCAGCATGCCATCAGAGATAAGTAAGAGTTAACTTCCAAAAGGGAATCTGCTAGCTTTATTAGAGGACTACTGGCCTGTGTATCAGTAGAGCAAAACTGAGTACTGACTTCTGTTACTGGTTAGGTTGTCCATTTCTCTCTGTGCTTTTGTTTTTAATAAATAATGAGCCAAAGTGCAAAAATTCAGAGGAAAACAAAAAGTGGAAGGAAACAGTTAAGTACTTTTAGGCGTTTGTTTCTAATTTACATTTTCTAAGTTCCATCCTTAGCAGTAGAGAGGAGGAAAAAAAGGAGGAGGGAACCAAACAATTAAAAGAACCCTAAACAGATTAAAAAAAATATAAACAGATTTTAAAAACCCCAAACACCTTCTCCAGGCAAAAACAGCAACAACTTTCGGGCTGGCAACTTGTGTTAGAAGCAGTCTGTTGTCTTGAAAGATTAAAGTAGTTATATTAACAAATGTTTACTAAGGAGATGAAAGGGCACAATGACTGGTGGCACAGGTTCATTTGACTGTAGATCATACTGTTTGGGGATTTTGTGCTGATAGGATGACAGAAGTATGTGGTTTCTGCTCTTTCAGAACCTCTGTTCTTCAGACTTTTGAATTGTATTTTACTTTGTTATTAAATGTGATATTTTTCTGCTAAATGCAGTGTCTGAGCACTGGAGTAACAGTTCAACTTTAATATACTACAAGTGCTAATTGAATAATGGTATGACAATTAGTGCTTATAATTTACAGAGGTTTTGAAATGGAATACATGGAACTACGTTTGTATTTCATATGCCTGATGCAGAAATGCAAAATCCTGCAGATATGTGGATATGTTGCTGAGCACAATTTTAAAAAAAAAATCAATATTTTCATAATTTTGTGAAATTCTTTTATGATGTTTTACTGGGCTTATGTCTTAGGAGCATTCTCAATATTTAACCTAGTGTACACATTATTGCAGACAGTTACAAGAGTAGTTTAGAATATTATCTGCATATTGCTTCTTCACTACCAAAATCAGATTTAGTATGCAGTTGAACAGTTTTTTGTTGTGTTCTAAAGTAGTTTTTTTTGTATCTCGTAGTTAACCTGTCCAAATATAGCAAGCTGGTAGTTGATATTCTTATAACTAGTTCAATCACAAATAAAACATAGCCAGAGCTGGGTTTATGTAATGACTAATAGAGCAGAAGATGGGCTTTTTTTCTGTCTCAATAGCATCTTAGAAGCTATTTTTGTATCAATGGTGGCATATTAAGTTCCTTACTGCTAATTAACTCTTTCCCTTCTAAGAATGGCACGAGGAGAAGAACACCGGGGGGAGTTTATTTAAACCTGCTGAAGAACACACCCAGCATCAAAGAGGAACAAATCAAGGTAAAATTGTCAGGAGTGCAAATGATTGTCCAAAGTAAATTTTGTTTCTTTCTAGTGGAAGTGTTAGGATTCAATCTCTCTCATAACTTTTAGCAAGTTTAACGCTCTATTCAAAAGAAAACAGGTTTTCGCATTCAAGTTATAAGAAAAAGAGACACAAAAATTAATGACTTTTCACTCTAGGCAGGGAGCAAAAGTTTTACATATTGCTAGTCACAAAAACCTGTTGAGGATGGTGAGATTGTAGAGTCTGAAGAGGTCAACATTGAATTTTCCTGAATTTGTGAATATCCTTACATTATCTGCAGTTGTATTTCTCCCTTTGGAGCTCCATGTTATTGTGCAGGCATTGAATGATGTTCTGTTAATAGAGTATTTTTGTCCTGCATAGTTCCAGCTGTAGCACCAGGCAGTATTTCTTATTAAGATCAGATACTGGTCTGAGCGTAGTCCAAACTGCTCACTGGCTTCGTCTGTGCTTAACAAATGAGTTTTATCATCTTGTAAATATTACTGCCTTTCCTTTTGGGGTGTGAAATAGACTGAGACGGTAATTTTTTCACTCAACTAAAATAACTTGGGATTTTTTTTATGATATTTGCCACCTTATATTATATAAAGTTTCTGTAAAAAGAAAGACCTGTTTATTTTGCTTGTTGGTGGCTACAGCTCACTCTCTAAACCATCATAGCATCTCCTACTTGGAACTGAGAAATAAATCAACATACACTGTAATTGTCTGGTTTACGTTCAAAACAAAAACCCCTAAAGAAATCTCTTTTATAGCTTACAATGGTCACAAAATTTCAAGTTTAATCACTTTCCCCCATTAAAGAAAACAATATTGCTCCTCTAACCCCTCCCAAAAATTCACTTTTCTACCCCTCTTCCATCCTTTCTGGTTGTTTGTCATTCTTCTCTTGCTGATGCTGGCAACATTGAATGTGGCAGTAGTTTTTGCTCGGTGAACTTGATTGATTATATGAGATGTGGTTTGTCATACAAACTTGTGGGAAGAGTGTGTAGTCCTGTCATGAGGTTGTCATGCATACTACTCTCACAGATCCACATACCCTTAGCACACTTGACTTGCAGGTTTTTGGGAGAAAAAAAACATTAATGTTTTCTGTATGCAGTTCATGGGTTTTGGGAAATAATGAGGGAAAGAAAGACACGTGGCAGTGTTCAGCTCTGCTGCGTGATACTCTTCTCTTTGAAACAAGGACAAAACTGGCAACAGTCACACTTTGCAGTGTTTAGGTGTTAATGAGATTTGCATATGTTTGACAGTAAAGATTGTGAGACTTGGACTGAGATTTCCAGGCCGATGTGGAGGAAAGTTCTCTCAAGTTGTCATAGAGCTTCTGATGGTATTTTCTCTACAGGCCCCTGTGTGCAGCAGCATGACTGTCTGGTCTACCAGCCGTTCCTCCCTTTCTCGTATCAGAAAACTTGATGTGACACCTTAGTGACAGTTACTTTGAGATCCCTGAGAAATGATGTAATAGAGTTATTTATGGGCCATTTTCCTTAAGTACAGTTTGTCCTCATATGCCTACTATCAGTCACGTTAAACTATTAAAGTGATGTGTTAAACTGTAGTGGTCAGCATTTTTAATTTATTGTCTTTTTTACCTTTTTAGTGTTTTCTTTAGGAAACAATAGTAAAATGCATATGTCAAACTTGCTTTTGTTTGTGTTTTTTTCCCTCTTTCAAGGAAATATTTTATCTGGAAAATCAAAAGGAGTATGAAAACAAAAAGGCTGCTAAGAAGAGGAGAATACAAGTTCTAGGAAAGAAGATGAAAAAAGCCATTAAAGGGCTTAACCTGCAAGAATATGATGATGCATCTCGTGAGACTTTTGCTAGTGATACAAATGAGGCTCTGGCTTCCTTGGATGATCTACAGGAGGGGCATCATGAAGCGAAGATGGAACCTGAAGATGTCATTGAAATTGATAATACTCACGATTTGGAGATCTTCTAGCTACTAATGTTCTTGTTAACAAAGTCACTGTAAAACATATTAAAAATGAGACACTTGTATAATCCTGTGGCTTATTTTCATAAGATGCAGAAAAATGAGAAATACTTAATTCTGAAGAATTATTCATCATTCTTATCCATCATTCTTAGGTGAATTTCACATTGTGAAAGATGCTAATAGTCCTATTCTTTGTTTGCCGAGTCCTCAAAACTGTTAAGATTTTTCTAGCTAACAGCTCTGCATCACTTATGTTTGTTCTTTAGGAGCTCTTTCCAGACACACTTAAGGTTTAGCCATTAAGGCTAAACCTTAACTAAATATGTAATCTTAATTTGCTGAAGCTATCAAAGTCATCAAGTGAGCAATGTTCCACTTCAGACAGACAGAAGCTGTATAAAGTTAGCCTTGATATAAAAGATCTAATGTTCTTAGTATGACAGTGTGTTGACAAGAACAGCAGTGTTTATAGGATTAAGAGCTGTGAGAACAGATTGGCTTGTGAAAGAAACTTTATTTTAATGGTCAGCCTTGTAAATAAGCACTGTTGGAGAGTGTACGTTTTAAATTTCTCCAGCAGTTTAATCCTTTTATAGTGGTAGCTTGAGCTTCCTACATGTTCTGTCTAAACTTTTTCCATGATTAGACACACATGCACAACTTCTACAGATCTTTTTGTTTGAAAACAAATAGAAGTGAATGCTGGGTAGGGAGATTTTGCAGATAGGTGTTCCTCTCAAAGGTCTGTAGGCTCTACATGCAGGTATAAACAGTTTACCCTGCAATTTCTATTTCCATGCTTCTTAAATGTGTGGTAGGATAAAGTAATGTGTGGCTTGCAGAAGTTCTGAAGTTTTTCTATGCTGATTCTTAGGAAAACAATAGAATGCAAAAGATTATTTTTATGTGACTCCTGTGCCGTTTCTAAGTTCTATTGAAGGCAATTTTTACGGTGAATGTTGGTTTTAGTATAACTGAAGAACATGTGCAACACTGATACACGTGTATGTCTAAAATACTTGGTCACTAATAACTTGGTTTCTGTGACTAGACACTATTTTCCAGTATAAAATGTTTGTGAAATACTAATGAGTTAGTTTGCTTTCAACTCCAAAGACAAACCTGCACGTAAATTTTACTCACTTAGAGTCCTTTAGGTTGTAGAAGCAAAGCACATCACTAGAACACATAATGAAGTTATAATACTGAGCAATTCTGTGTTGTCAGGAGCTGGTATTTAAAGAACTACAATATTTGAAGAAAGAGTTCTCAATCGTATAGCACATTCCATTTATATGCTTTACTAAATTTAATTAGAGTTTGGACTTTTCTGCATTTTTCTGTTCGTGTATTGTTAAGAAGCTACAAATGTGAAGCACGCTGGTAGTAGCCGCTGAAACAAGAAGTTTTGATTTGTTCATTAACTTCACTTACAAACCTGTGATGGTCAAAATCCTAAACTGAAAACTCATGTAATGGAAACAGATTTTTGTACTGTTTAATTAGTTTGAGACTGTACCATTTGATCCAGGTTTTGGGAACTGTTTGGGAATGTCTTAACAATTTTCTGGGTGGAATCGGCAAATTTTAATAGTGGTTGAAGTAAATTTTTGCTGTTACGTAACTGCTGCTAATGAGCATTGTGTGGTTTTTTTTTAAAGTTAGTATTTTCAGTTTTCGGTGTAAGGGGTACTGAAACAATATGTGAAGTCTCCTTTTTAACAAAAGGAAGATGATACAGGGTGCTCATTCCTTCTTTCTAGTGTCTTCACTGACTTATCTTTGCTTGTATTCCCTTGTCTCTGTTTTTGAGGGGCTTTCAACAGAGTCCTTTCAAAAGGACGCAAACAACTTCCTGTTCCTCCCTCGTTCTTTATTTTCTTCCCGCACAACTACTGCAGGAGTCAGAAGCAGAGGTTTTTCTCTGTCAACCGACACATATTCAACTTGTTTAGTCTGTCTGGAACTGATACTTGCAGACAAAGCAGTTCTGTGGTGATGTTTTACAGACAAAAAATGCAAATATAAGAGTGGAGTTTTGTGTTCCTAAGTTTCTCTGATGGGCGGGTGTGGTTGAGACATCATCTTTACTGCAAATACCAACTGTGTACTGCTGGGACAAGTACTACCTTCTGTCCCTTAAGCTACAGCAGGGTAATAAGCCATCTCAGTCATGCCTGAAGCAGATAGTGAGAATGAGGGGCACGTGCTCTGGTTTGAAAACACAAAGCTTGTTTGTTACCAAAGCCATTTTTCTTCCTTATATCCCAAATCCAAATAAGAAAAAAAAGGCTTTCTGGTATCACAGGGATAATTAATTTATTAGTGATTCTGTTTTATAATGGATCACGAAATCAGTTAATTATGACATTTCAGATTCTCCTTCCCCTTAGAAATAGGTGATCTCATTATAATGTTTTTGTGTCCTCCAGGCTTATTAACTGCTACTTGCCAGAACTGTCAAGCCATCATGGAATGACTAGTGCTTATTGTGACGCCTTGGAAAAAAGATATGAAGAATAATTTGAATTTAAAAGTAGTGATGGGGAGATCAGAAAGTGGTTTTGTACTGTATGCAGCTTAACAGTTGTCCTGTGTTGCCCAGGGTGCTGCTGAGTATCTGCAGTTCCAAATCCAGACAGCAGTGCTTTGCCATGTACTGTCTTCATAGTGCTAGCAGGACCTTGTGTTCTGAAACTTCTTACTGACTGAAACATCTAAATCTGTTTTTTCTTTAATTTTGTCATAATTAAAAAAAAAAAGTGCGTGACTGTGACTCCTCATTTTATGAGAAAGAGCTAGATACAGATAGTTGGCACAGGCGGGGTTATTCATCCTATGGATAGGCTTGTTAGATACACATAGTTGGCACATGCAGGGTTATTCATCCTATGGATAGGCTTGTTATAGGCTGTGTGGTTTCTGAAAGATCTACAAAGAGAGGAAAATGGGCAATCACAAGGTATACAGGTGATGGGAAAAGTAAGTGACAAGGAGATGACTGCTTTAACTAGGACAATTGCTGTGATGTAGAAGTTGAATTCCCTGTATTTTGTCAGAGTCAAGGTGTGGAGGGGTAGTCTGGGTAATAAAGAGAAGTTTGTCAAATGTGAACTTTTTCAGTCTGTCATAAAACTTCACTACGCTCATTTCTTAGCCCCTTCAGTTAGGTCACCCTCCGTTGCTACAGCTTGACACAAAAGTCTACCAAAGGCACTTTTCTTAAGCTCAGTTCACTTGCATGTACAGCAGAGAATTGCACTCATGGATCCAGTGAGGATAGGCTTACTTGGAACCTGACTCCTGATCCTAATTTGTGCAGGTGAACAGCAGGTCAAAGATACGAGTCTATTGCTGAACTGCTGTGGTTCTTCAGCTCTTCTGGGAATATCCAATTGTGGAGGAGTTTCTGTCTGACAGAGGACATGACTTGGTAACAATGAACAACCAATGCTTTGAGACCTGCTAACAATGAACAACCTATGCTTTGACACCTGTGAACAATGAACAAGGAATGCTTTGAAGC
>WBNH01006101.1:22464-55809 GCA_013401255.1 Urocolius indicus | reverse complement strand
TGGCACCTCTTTGTTTACAAAGAAGCCACCTCTGTAGATCCCCTCACTACCAAAAAACCTAACCCAGGCAAAACCGCTACAATTACATTTCCTGTACTTTCATATATGACTATTGTGTCCTGTTCTATCACTAGATACCATAGAGTATGGCACTATCTTATTTATTCTCCTGTAGTAAGATATTTATATACTGTGATAAACTCCTCTTGAGTCTTTTCTTCTACAGGCTGAACAACCCCAGTGCTCTCAGTGTCTTGTCATATGACAGGTGCTCCACTACTTTAATTTCTTTGTGCCAGCTCCTCTTTCTGCCAAGTCTCTTTCCAGCCAGTTAGCCTCCAGTCTATACCAGTGCATAAGCTTATTCCTTTCCATGTGCAGGAGTTTCCATTTCCTGTTGCTGAACTTCAGTAGATTCCTGTCAGCGCTTTTCTTCAGCCTATCTAGGTCTTTCTGAGTGGCAACATGGCCATCCTCCTGATTTAGCGTCATATGCAGACTTGCTGAAGGTGAACTCTGTTCCATCTGTTATTAACTGAAGATGTTAAATAGTATTGGTTTTGTATTGACCCTGAAGAACCCTACTAGTGACTGGCCTCTGGCTAGACTTTGCTGATTGCAAGCCTTTGAGCCTGGTAATTCATCCAGTTTCCAAACTTTAATGGCAAATCTATTAATAGACATGAAAGCATTACTTACTGTCTTCATAATGTAAAAAAAGAAGTCTGCCAATATACAAGTTCACAAAGATAATTTAGCAAGTGCTTTACTGGAATCCTTTACTGATATGAACATTATACATGTTTCATGTGAAAATATTGATGGAAATGTCTTCCACTCTGCAAGTGTGTTGAGGAGTTGGGAATGTACAATAGGTCTGTCCTTTAGGTTTTGCATCCTTTTATTATTTCTGTGATGAATCTCTAACATTAAGCACTCAGATGCTGAAATATTTGGGCTGCAAGACAACTGTCATCTAGTCAAAGAATGATTATGTCATTTCAGAGAACATCTGCTCTCGCAAAGGCTATATATAGGCAGAGAATTATTGTACACAGAGAGAAAATGTCTAACTTATTCCTGAGGATTTAGAAAAAAATACATGGTTGTCTTTGAGTGCACAATAGGCAGTGTTAGCTGATAACTGCATCACAGCACCTGTGACATGCAGGTAGAGAAAGATAGCTTTTCTTCCTTGCAGCTGTGAAGATAAAAGGGGTAATGGGATGAAGCTGGAACACAAAACGTTCCACTTAAATATAAGAAAAAACTATTTCACTATGAGGGTGACAGAGCAGTGGAACAGGGTGCCCAGAGGGACTGAGGAGTCTCCTTCCTTGGAGGTCTTCAAGACTCACCTGGACATGTTCCTATGCGACCTGATCTAGACGAACATGCTGCAGGGGGTTGGACTAGATGATCTCTAAATGTCCCTTCCAACCCCCACCATTCAATGATTCTGTGATTCTGCATCTGAAGAATCCAGATTAACCTTGTTTAATGTGTTTGTTCTTTCCCTTTGGTCATTGATCAAAATTGTCTTCTGAATCATAGCAGTATTACCATGTAAACTATAATGTCAGAAACATGGAATTATGTCTCTGTGTAAAGTAAGTACCAATATCAATTTAAAAAGGGAGATTTTTCTTTAAAAAAACCTCCTAAATATAAAAAATTAATTATAGAAATTTAACAACAGGAAATTAAAATTCAAAATAAAGAAGTTGCAGTTACATTAAATATAAGTTCTAATGTCCACCACGAAATTCTATTAAACTGTTAGACTTTGGTGTGCAGAACTTTAAATATCAGTCTAGATCTATTATCATCATTATTCATACTTATGTTGTTTTGATGTTGTTTAAATTATTTATACTGGAGCATAGCACTAAGTGTTTAAAATGATGAAAGAATAAATGCTTTAGCTTTATTGAAATTATTAAATCTGTATTAAGCAGGTTCATCTTGTAAAATAAATGTAACTCCCAAACTCTAAGGAAATGAGTTGCTCAGATACTATGAAATAAATGGACAAAGTATATTTACTTCTGTGGGAACATAACAGAAAATTGGAGAGGAGGATTTTAAATACACTCAAGTGTGATTCCGCTTGGGTGTTGGAAAACACATATATCAATGATCCTAATTGTTGTTTAGCCCTGTGTGCTCAGCAAGTAGAACATCCCTGTTTAGATAACATAGGCCTGTGATGGACTCAGAAGCACCTATCAGACATTCTTGAGATTCCTGTCTTGCTGTGGGAAAGATCAAAGCACAGTAGAAAATTATGCCTAAAAACCAATCCCTGATTCCCAGGCAAAAGTAACATGTTGGAAGACTGTCTTTTTTCTCTGCTGTTTGCAGAACCAAAGTCCATAGTGCTGTGTCTCTGCTTGTGTGTCTCTGCCTGGAGGTTGTTTTGGAAATCCCTGGGATCATGGTATAATGAGAATAATTTTGCTCTTGGCATTTTATCTGTGGTCCTGTGGTTGTTCCTGTGTCCTGCCTATGTCAGCTCACACAACTTATATTGTATATAAGTTTTAAAACTTTTTAAAATGGCAAACTTGGAAAAGTAAGAATGATCCTACTGCCAGTCATTCACACATGCAGGTTCTGCTAGAAAAAAAAGAGCATTGGACCACTGTGGCTTGCCCACACACTCTTTAAAGAATACTCTTTTCTAATGGGGGTGTGTGTGTGTGTGTCTGTACCTCCATGCCCCTATATACAAGTGTGTTTCAGAAAGCGTATAAGTTTCTTCTCTGTGTTGGATTGTTGCAAATCTGCTGGGGAAGAAAAAATTTATCTACACAAAGTTAGATAAGCAGAGACATCCTTTATTTGCAATGCACTGGGGACATGGGATCATCCCCAAAGAATGTCCAATGAAGCATTAAAATTAACAGATATTTATACTCAACATTCTTTTGTTCTTTTCCACTATACATAAAAGCCTGCTTATAATTGATCATTAGATTTACCCTTTACCTCGATTGGTTGTTAGTTTTACACATGACATCACTCTAATCGATTAGTCCTCTATTACACAAATTATACATGTTTATATATATTTCAAAATCACCTAGCTGACTGTTGATTATTTGGTGTTCTGGACAAGAATGTTACTAATTATCTGGCAATCAGGATCAGAAAGTTATGGGGGTTCAGGCCAGTGAACAGCTTAATAGTTAATATAACATTTTCATCCATGAGTTAAAGAATTCTTATTTATAATAATCCTTATATCTCTGGGACATTTCTATATACAACTATTATCTTCCCTGTAACCACAAAGCTACTTATGATGTCTGCTGATGGACCTTTACATTTTTGTAAGGTCTGTACCAAGACAGTGAAACCAATGTAGAATCAAGGAGTATTAAAATATTTTTTTAAAAATATTTACTCTTAAAAAAGCAGCTCTTAGTGCAAAATTTATTATGGGATAATCGATAGTACAAAAATAAGTCAGCAAAAATACATTATTCCGTGATTCAGATTATGACATTTTACAGTTTTGATATGAAGTGAAAGTCTGGAAAAAGCTATTTTGTCAACTGAAAAAAAGGAGGCTGAAAGTGTTAACAGAAAAGCTTTATATCTACAATTTGCAGTTACTTAAAAACTGTACTAAAATTGCTAGAACTAGTAATATCCTTACTGGTAAAATATTGGGTTTTTTTGCTTTAACATAGTTTAAGGGCTTCGTATGTTTGTTCTGTGTCACAGTGTTCCTCCTACTTCCTCTGTATGTTTTGTTCATGTAAAACGCACACACACACAAAAGTCTCAAAATACATTTTTTACTGTGGTCATTAATGTTGGTAGCTAGAGTGGAGAAAGAGGCTCCTAGTCCCTTGCTGTAGTAGAGAATACAGTGCAAATTTGCTCCTTAATAGAGAAATAAAATCAATAGAGAAGAAGTTTTATGAATGCCTAGCTACAGGAATAGCTTCAATTAGAACATTTACTTGTTAGACATCAAATAATTCAATTGTGAAACATGAAGCTATAGGAAATGGAGTATCATTAGTTCTGTTGCTTATTGAACAATTTGTCCTTATAATATATTGAAATAATTTGTTCATGAAGTACTAAAATATGAACTTGAAGAATATGAATTAAGAGAAGTGAAAGGGAAAAATGAAGAGAAGGAGAATGATTCAAAGTCATGCACAAACAGAACATATGCAGGAATTATGTTTGCTTGAAAAGAGTTTTATTTGGTTTTGAATTATTACATGTTTGTAGCTTTCAGTATAAAAATATTTTAATGAATATGTGTTTTGGGTTATGGGCCTGTTCTCCGAGAGAAGGAAATCATAAATATTGCATTCCAAGTTTCATGTATTTAAATATTCTCAACATTTCTTTTTTATATGCAATGATGGTTTGTTCCTATTTTCAGTAGCATTGCATCTACTTCCCAAACACTTTCTGCTGCACTGTAGTTTGGAGTACTTCAGAAGAATAAATTTTGGTGCAAATCTGCTGATCATCTCCAGTTTCTTCAATGTAATTTGAAGCACAATTGCCAATGTACCTGAATACCTTGCATGCTTTAAAAAAAAAAAAAAAAAAATCAAAAAACCAACCAAACAAAATAAACTGCAAGTATTCTCCACCTAACAGGGGAAAACTAGTTCACAGGCTGGGTAGGAACAAGTCATATAACTATGATAAGTCTTAAAAGGAAGGTTCTTGTGACCTTTCAAGGTCCCTTACAACCCTTAACATTCTGTGATTCTGGGATTCTTGTCTGTGGCATTTCAGTAATTTCTTTGTTATATTAGAAATGTCTGTGAATCATTTCTGCATTTGTGAGTAAGCATCTAGATGGGTCTACCATTTTAACTATCATTATGCATTGATTTACCAACTGATAGATGATATAGCAAGGTTGCTTTGACTTTTTTCCCAGTAGTGTGTTGAAACTAGAGGGAGAAATAAGTAGACAGAGGGATTAATACTTCTGCACCTTGAAAGAGGGTTATAGGTTTTCTCTGTGACTATGTGGACAGGATCCACATTTTTCTGCTTTTAATAAAAAGAGTCACTTTTTAGTCATAACTGTAGGACTCTCCTTGGTGAAAGTCATATGAACCCAGCTCAGTTAAATTACGTGGAAGGTTCCTCAAGTCAAGGATAGTCTAGGAAGCCATGACCTTCCTGTATTGAGCTCTAGGCTGATACACAAAACCATGAGAAGGTTTTGTTGGCTGGTTTGCTGGTTTGCTGGATCTGAGGTTCAAGGACAGCCTGGATGTCAGCTCTAGGAAAGGCAATGTCTTGCTGTGAAGTTACATGAAGAGAAATGGGGCTGTAGAAGGTTGTAGTGTGGTGATGTACCAGAAATTGTTGAGGTCCTTAGGCTTTGAGAAGATAAGAAAGAGATAAAGAAATCACAGAATCACTGAATGGTAGGGGTTGGAAGAGACCTATAAAGATCATCTAGTCCAACCCCTGTGCTCAAGGAGGTTCACCTACATCAGGTCACATAGGAACACATACAAGTGAGTCTTGAAAACCTCCAGAGAAGGAGATTCTACAACCTCCCTGGGCAGCCTGTGCCAGAGCTCCCTCATGCTCATAGTAAAATAGTTTTTTCTTATATTTAAGTAGAACTTTTCATGTTTCAACTTCATCCCATTATCCCTTGTCCTATTACTAAATACAATAGAAAAAAGGGATGTCCCAACCTCCTGACATTGACCATTTGGATATTTGTAAGTATTGATGAGATCCCCCCTCAGTCTCCTCTTCTCTAGACTAAATAGCCCCAGTTCTTGCAGACTTTCTTCATGAGGAAGATGTTTCAGTCCCCTGATCATCTCGGTGGGCCTGCACTGGACTCTCTCCAGAACTTCCCTGTGCCTCGTGAGCTGGGAAGCCCAGAAATGGACACAGGAGTCCAGATGAGGGGTAGGAGAACCTCCCTTGACCTGCTGGCCACACTCTTCTTAATGCATCCCAGGATGTCATTGGCCTTCTTGGCCATGAGAGCACATTGCTGGTTTATGCTTAGTTTGCTATCCACAACACCTCACAAGTCCCTCTCCACATAGCTGCCATCCAGTAGGTCAATCCCCAGCCTGTACTGGTGCATGGGGGTTGCGTTTACCCTTATTGAACCTCACGAAGTTCCTCTCTGCCCAGCTCTCCAGCTGGCTGAGATCTCACTGAATGGCAGCATAACCTTCTAGTGAATCAGCCAGTCCTCCCAATTTGGTGTTATCAAGGAACTTGCTGAGAGTACACTCTGTGCCCTCATCGAGGTTGTTTATGAAGATGTTGAATCAGACTGTCCCCAGAACTATGTGAAACTCCACTGGCCAGAGGCCTCCAACTTGACTTGGCTCTATTGATCTGCACCCTCTGGGCTCTGTCATTCATCCGAATCTCAATCCACCTTACTGTCCACTCATTCAACTCACACTTCCTGAGCTTTCCTGTGAGGATGTTATGGGAGACAGTCAAGGTAAATGACATCCAGTGGTCTCCCCACAACTACCCAGATATCATAGAATGCTATCAGGTTGATCAAGCAGAATTTCCCCTTGGTGAATCTGTGTTGAGTCCCCCTGATGACTGTCTTTTCCTTTGTGTATTTAGAGATGACATCCAAGATGAGCTGTTCAATCACCTTTCCAGGAATGGAGGTAAGGAAGACTGGTCTTTTATTTCCTAGGTCCAACTTCTTGCCTTTTTTGAAAACTGAAGTGACATTGGCCTTCCTGCAGTTCTCAGACACCTCACCTGTCCTCTACAATCATTAAAAAATGATGGAGAGTGACTTCACAGTAACATCAGCCAGCTCCCTCAGCACTCATGGGTGCATCCCATCAGTTCATGCAGATTTCTGGGTGTCCAGCTTGCCCAACAGGTGTCCTAACCCCATCTTCATACACCAAAGGAAAGTCTTGTATTTCTCCAGACTATCTCACTATCCTTCAGGGACTGGAGGCCCAGCCTTGACTGTAAAGACAAGAGGAATATCAGTATTAGAATTAGAATTCTCAGGCTCTGCTCCTCAGCTGTCCTACATGAGCAAGGAGCAAATATTGTTTTCTATTTTCTGCTAAGGCCCAGTACACAGATACATTTTAATGGACAGGATCTGCACATGCAATTCCACTGCTGCAACCAACTGCAGTGAAGGAAGAGGAGCTTGTAAATTCAGCATAATGTTGTGTCTCTTGTCTCCCAGTCAAAGAGTAGAGAAATATTCCTGCACTGTTAACACGAGGTTGGGTTATTGACAATGTCTCAGAAGGCAGATGTGCATGTCAAACTATCGGAACTGTCATTGCAGATGCTCGTGTTCATTGGAAATACTTAATTCAAATATTGACCCAGTCATTTCCTATTTACTTGATAAAGTCTAATTAGATCACAGCATGCAATGATATAGCTATAGCGTGCTCTGTTCTTTGTACATTGTTTGAACCTCAGTTAAGTAGCAAATTAAGAGTAAAAAAGGACAAAGATCTTTACATTTGGGAAGATGTTTTACTAGATGACTGAAAAGAAACAAATAACCTGTTTCTTTTGGATGAGGAAGCTTTTGTCTACCTTTTAGGAGCTTGTAGAGTTAGGTAAAGAAATGGTGGTTAAGAACTGTGATGCTAATCTTGTAAGAACAGGCTTGTGGAGTGGTCCCCAAAGTGATATAAAACCGATCAGTTGATGATAAAACATTTTGAAATAATGAGGCTTTTGAGTGTAATCATGTAATCAGGTATTCTAAAAGTCACTAACTGTTAGAGCAAAGTGCCAGCAATGTATTATAGAATGAACTAATCCAACAGGACAAATAAAGCTGTAGATTCATAATGGGGTTATTATTGTAGTCTATTGTCTAATATTTATGAAGATAATTCAGTGCTCACTTAAGGTCTTCAAAGTGCATTAGAACTTCTAAAATAGCTGCAGTGTCAAAAATCTGAGTAAAAATCCCAAGTTTTCCAACAGTATGAAAGTGGCAAGGCAATGTTATTTACTTAGTATGCATATCTATCACTTTTCAGGTTGTGAAAGCATTGTGTTTTGTCTCCATGGTATTACAAAAATTACCACAGTTTTTTTTCAGATCATACGTTGTTATATTGAATCCTATAAGTTGTTGTCTTGAGTTTTAGAAAATATCTTTTGCTAGATTCTTGGATTCAGCTTCAACTGCTTTCACTGGTTATCAGCTTGAAGGATGAAAAAAATGTATCTGACTTCTTTTTCTGTAAAACTAAGTGGTGACAAGAAAGTGGTGTTCTTCACTATTGGTGTTGGCAGAAATTGAATGGAGCACAGCTTGAACAGATCTGCTTCACAGATCCTTGGCTCCCATCTCCATTTTACATCATAGTAATGCTGAGGAAAACCTACAGTTTAAGTTTTTCCAAGGCATGAAGGAGCAAATACATTAAGGAGTAAAGACTCTCCACAAAACCTTGCAGAAAGGACTAAACTCACATTGAAAAAAATTATTGTGGAAATCATAATGTCATAGAAAAAATTAAGTTGGAAGTGACCTCCTAAGGTCATCTATTCCCACTTCTGACCTAAAGCAGAGCTAACTTCATAGTTAGATTGAGTTGCACAGCACTGTGTGAGGTTCTGAAAAGCTGTCATTTATCTGGTGTGTACAAATACTCAGTTAACCCTCATAGATGTAAGAGTACCCTCTTGATAAAAAACGCTTTATTTTCTAGCTGCCTTGGCAAATCCACTGCTAGGATGATAGTCTGATTTTAATGATTCATACAAGTGCTGTGAATTATATAGGTGATAAAACTCCAAGGGTCATCTAAGAGAGATGTTATTGTGGAGGTGAGTGGAGAAATGTTTAGAAACTAAACATTTGTGGATTCCAATGAGGCATAAATGTGTTTAGAAACACAAGGATTTGTGCATATAGTAGAGAACTCTCTATGGATAAACAGCCAAAATTATGGGGATTTTGTTAAAGTGAGCGGAATAGCATCACAGGGGTATTTTTTCCAATTAAATAATGTATTTTTAGAAAGCCTTTCCATATTTGCCCATTCATTAGAAAGCAATGGCAGCTCAGATGGCTATTAAACTACAGTATTATTTTAAAATTAAGTAATAAGAGAACATCTAAAATATACCAAATTAATTTTTATCAGTGAAAATAATGCAGACAAATCAAATATGATAACAGCAAGAATGTAAATGAGAGATATTTTATGTATCAGATGTGTACTTTAAACCAGTCATTAGTTTTACATAAATTGATACTTTTCATTTGAAGCTTGTATGATGCAAATGTATATTCACTGCATCTTCATTTTACGCTAAGCTCGTCATTGTTCCCTGGTTTTCTGCTTCTTAATGAAATATCTCTAGAGCCATTAGTAGGGCAGTGACTTGGCATAATTACATGTGGTTGATTTTTACATATTAAAAATTGATTTCCAGAATGTACTGTGCAATGTTATGTAAGTATTCAGTGTGTGTGATGTACATTTCTAAATCTGTAGCCTTTTTATTTTCCATGTGTTCTGCAGAAATAACTAGGACTGCAAATTTGAACTTAGTTACTGAAAGATTTGAATTTGAAATCTGGTATTTAAATTTGTATTTAAATCTGTTATAGAAACAGCAAACAGCTAATGCACTCTTTGGGCACAAATATTTTGTTTGCACCTGTTCTTGCTCGCCTTGTCACAAATCACTTCTTCAATTGTTTTTTTTTTTTTTTCCTTGAGGTCTTCTTTCTTCCTTTTACATACTCTTCAGTGATCATATTCTTAACAAGTATGCTTTACTCTGCTGTTATGCTGGCTTTAAATTTATCATCCTGGGATGTTAAATGTCATGACTGCTCTTGGGAAAATGTCTTGTCTGACATTATTCGAAAGACAAAGAAATAGAAAAGAGCAATGTGTCAGAGGATAGTTGCAATTTTTACTAATTTAGGGTAGTTCTTCTATTTTGTACTTAGTTTTGTTGGTTTTTTTTTTTTCTAAAGCTACTCCATAGTTTTGTTGCTCCTGTTGCCTTTGCTGCAGCCACCACCAACAAACAAAACTCTAGTTACCTTTGCTTCTTCTGTGTTTTATCATGCTTGGATCTGCTGGGTGGGATCTACATTCATTTGCGAACACAACTCCATAAGGGACCTTACACACTCTTAATGTTTGCTTTTAATATTGCAAGGAACTGACACTTTCTGCTTATGCCCAAAGTACATCAAACAGTTGCTTGTTTAAAAGTATACAAAGTCATTATTTTCTCCAGTGGTATGTTTTTCCTCTCTTTCTTGTGGGTAGCCTTCATTTTATTAAGGATAAAATATATCTATTTATTGAAATAAATTTACATCTCACATGAAGATGAACATTCTGCTAAGAATTGTCTCAATACTTATAAATGCTACTCAGTAAACAGGATATGCTTATATAACACAGGACTCTAGGGAGAAATTGGGAAGGGAAAGATGATGCACCAGAACATGACAGAAGATAGTCTCAGCATGAATCAAATACTTTAAGAGTAAAGAGTACAACACCTTTAAGACATCTTTAAGAGTAAAGGTGTTTTGCTTCTTGTTGGCATGTCTTAAGGGATCTATTTTTTTGCTATTGACATTTGTGGGAAATTTCTTCCACGGTTTGTTATCTCATGATCTCTCTTCAGCATATTTAATATTGCAGAGGCTTGTGAGAAGTTTTTCTTTGCCTATTGCTGAATAAGCTAAATTAAAATCTGTTAAATGCAAAATATGACTTAAAAATATGACTTAAGCTTCATGGTGGTCAGTTGAAATAGTTACATGAGATCTGCAGCTGTACTGAGATCTAGATATGGATTTTGATCATATCAGTTTTAAATAGGTATTTTTCATTTATATTTGTGTTCTGCAGATAGATGAAAAAGCCCCAAAGAATTGCAAACTTTGAAATGGCTGATCTAAAACATTTCCCAGAGGTAGGCACCTTCGAGAAATGATACTCTACAAGGAGAAACTGACCTAAGTTTCTGTTTTGGGAACCGTGGCAAGGTGAGTTAAAGATATGCAATAGGAGATCCAAAGAGTTAGAAAACACACCTTGTCCCATGGCAACTGCTGATGTGTAAAGTTGTTAGTGTGGCCTCTACCCAACTACTGTTGAACTCTGCGACCACTAGTAGTGATGACTGGGTACATTTATTTGCAACGATTTATAATTCATGGCATTAAGGATGTGTGCCTAGCTAAAGTCAAAGACTAATTTCAGGCTTTGAGTGTGTAATGTTATAATGAGAATGGATGTGACAAATCTTTTTGAATAAAACCTTTGAAATTCTAAAATCCAGATTAGAGTTATTTTGGGTTGAGTATCACTAAAAATAATGCCGAGCCGTCACATATGAAGAACCTCATTGATGAGAGGCCTGTAAAGATTGTTTTCCATTTATAAAGCTAGTAATAACTTGTGAAGGTACAAATTTGAAATGGAGTCGAAAGTAGAGACCCAAATAAGGAACTAAATTTGTATTCAGATAATGTAAAAGGATGGGATATTTTTTCTGTATTAAATCTGTTAGCTGATTGCAAACTTCTATATTTATTTATAAAGTAGTTCTTATGAAAAATTATTAATATGAAAGAAAATTTTAAATCCCCACACTCCTCTGAAATACAGCTTTCCTTGGAACTGAAATGAAGTATAGTAATATTTGGAAAGATTCTTGGCTTCTTTAGCTCTTTTATGATTGGCTCATAATGATCATAACAGTTATCATTAAGTGTATTAAAAACACACTGCAAAGCCTAAAGAAGAGATTTCACCTGTTACAGCTTTTGTACTGTGTTGAAGTTGGGAACATTTTTTCTTAAGTCTTTGAAAATGTCAGTGGAAAAATTTTATTCTTTAAATTAAAAGAAGCAGGGAGGATAGAATTTAGAAGTCCAGAAAAAGAAATTAAGATCCTTCATTTCACAGAACTGAAGCCAAAGAATAGATATTAATGAGCAGGTTTATGGGTGTCAATTGATTTGGTTTGAACAAAATAAGATGGATAAGGGGTTAGTTTAAAAAACAGAATCAGAATGGGACAGACCATAGAATACCAGCATAGCATAAATGTGCTGTACATGTTTTCCCAAAGAGAATCTTCAGAGTGTTACTTATCATTAAATATAATTTAAATATCTTTAGAAATATTGCTAAAATAATAAGATGGTCATTTGTAAGAAAATAAAAGTATGTTCTAATGTATTAAAAATGGGGTTTAAACAAGAGAAAATTATTCCGTCTTACTGTGCCTGACATAAAAATACTGACATTTACCTACAATTAATGTTACTGCAGTATTTATGGCCTGCCTCACATTCAGCAGCAGGAATGCAGCAGCAATGTTGTTTCTTGTGTATGGTAAAGATCAATATTTGAATGCTGTATTTTGTGATCTAATGTAATTTTTAAAAGGTAGATAACAGAAAAGATTTCCGTGGCTTATACTGACATTAGTAAGACATTAAAATAGTTCTAACTATTCCCAGAGAGAAAATGATTCTAATGATATTTCCAGAGAGATACTGTAGAAATTTAGATTAAATGTGCATGATATGAGTTAGAAATGGAAATTGTTAAAATAGACAGAAAATTTTGCTACTGATTTATTGCCATACCTGAAGTATTTAAGTTAGTTGTGGAACTATCTGCTAAAACTCTTAACTCAGATTTCCATTTGTTCTTTTCGTCAGGTACTTTTCCTTCAGTATTTTTTTCTATCAAAGTACTGTTATTTCCTTTCTGGCAGGATGAAGAAGAGGTTGGCTCAAGGGCTACCTCTTGTAGTACTCAGCTGCTGAGAACGCTTTGATTTGGGCAAGTCTTTTTTGGCCGGTACTGACGTATTAACATAATTTAAATAAAGAACAAAAACGCAGTTTCTTTCAACAGTAGCTGTTAGCACAAAGTCCTTCATACTGAAATATCTGGCCTCTGTTACTCTTTTCATAAGCAGTGTCCAACTGTGCTCTGATTACAGTTATAATTCAAATGGTGTGAATATATATGCATCTATAGAATGTTGTCCTGGTTTTGACTGGGATAGAGTTAATTTTCCCCTAGTAGCTGCTACAGGGCTATAGTTTGGGTTTATGTCAAAAAGAATATTGGTATCACAGAGACGTTTTGGTTATTGCTGAGCAGTGCTTGCACAGTATCAAGGGCTTTTCTGTTTCTCACTCTGCCCCACCATTGAGTGAACTGTGGGGAGTAAGGGGCTGGGAGAGGCTCATGTGTGCACAAGAAGCTGGGAGGAAGGAAGGCCAGGACAGCTGACTTGAACTAGCCAAAGGGCTATTCCATACCATAGAGTGACATACCCACTACATAAACTGGGGGCAATTAGATGGGAGGACAGTTAACTGGGAGAGGAATTAGCTGGGAGGGGAATTAGCTGCTCAGGAATAGTTCAGTGGATGGCAAACAATTGCATTGAGCATCACTTGTCTTTTTCTTGGGTTTTGGTTCTCTTATTTACTATTATATTTTATTCTTCTTACTGTGACTATATTTTATTTTAGTTTAGTTATCATACATGTTCTTATCTTAACCCACAAGTCTTGATTTTCTTTTTAGTCTTCCCTCCCCAGCCTACGGGATGTGTGGGGAGGGAGAGTGAGTGAGTGAGTGGCTATCTGGTGGTTCCTTGCCAGCTCAGCTTGAACAACAGTTATTCCTTGAGTTTATTACGATATCAATTATTTTTTTTTGAAGTTTGATGAAAGGTCTATTCTTGATGTGATATGAAGACAACAGTTCCTTTCCAGAAATTTTTAATTTTTTCAGACACCTTGAGTACATTAAGAAATTTTAAAAGACATTCCAGTTTGGAAAATTCAAAATTGCATTAACTGTCATATTTGAATTAAATTGAAAGTGAACACTGAGGACCCTATGCTGTATGATACTTCTCACCAAATTTTTAATGCATATCTCGGTATATAGTTGGTTCTGTACAAGTGATATCTGAAGACAGAAACAGTAAAACAAATGTTCATCAATTGTTATTTATTGGTGTTTTATAAATATGTTGCAAATCTACAAAAATTAAGGGGAAGCAAACTGGAAGTCACATCTGTTTTTCAAGTTCTCGAGTTATTTTCTCATATATATTACCTTTCTCCTCATGTCTATATTGGAAGAGTAATCTTTCTTAAGATGCATCCTGAATTGCAGAATACTTCCTGTATTTCTACAGCATAGCCTTGTGGTTTAGTCTTCTAAAAGTGAGCTTACATTCTGTCTGTGAATAGAACTACATCGTGTACTATATAATGTGAATGTAAGCTATGCCAGTGGTACTCATATTTTCTCACTTTGAGCTGCTGTCATCTACTGCTGCACTGAGAGGGAAGATGAGCATAGCACAGCCTTGCGCTCCATGCTCTGTCCTGATCACAGCCTAGCAACCTGCCAGGCAGAAGTATACACACCAACTAGCTTTATCGGTTTTTATAGTGGAAAAGACAATAGACCTTGGTTACTATAGTGGTTATTTTCTCAGTTTTTCCTAACGAAGCATTTAAAACAAGTGAGAAAAAACAGCAAGATTTTTTTGGTATTTTCAGAAAAAATTCTTTCAGACTTCAACTTTACCACTATAATTGCAAGTACCAATTCTGCTCTTAATTCCTTCCCTGATCTGCAGCCAGAGACACCATCTACTGCTTTTCCTACATTTTACAAGTATTTGTTAGTGCATTAAATGTTAGCTATTTGATTGCACTTTCTATTGTGATACAATTCTAAAAAAGACTGCAATTTATTTTTTCTCAAATTAAATGTAATGGGGCAAAACAGCTATTAAAAGGCATTATCTAGCTCCAGTGGCTTAAAAAATTACTTTTTTATCCAACATATTACAAAGTCATTGTGAAATACAGGTACACAGGTTGCTGTATTAGTGATTGACATATGCATATGCTTACTTTTTATTTGCCTTTCTATTTCAGCACATTCTTCACCCAAGGAGAAATTTCCAAATATGCATTTTGTCATCATCCATAAAGGTATTTAAAAGATATATAGACTGGCACTTAGGGACATGGTTTAGTGGTGGACATGACAGTGCTAGGTTAATGGTTGGACTCTGCTCTTGAAGGTCATTTGCAACCTAAATGATTCTGTGATTCTATGATTATTAACAACTTGCCAAACAGTATTCTCAAGTTTTTTTTTTAGTTGAGCTAAGCAAAATACATTAATGACAAAAGATTCTACAAGCTTTGTCTGGATGAAATTTTATATAGTTATGGTGAAGCATTTTCTCATGCTTCCATTTCACGACTACTTATTCAGACATTTCCAAACATAGCATTTTATTGAGACCGGTACTAGAGCCATCATAGTAGAAAGGAATTGTCTTAACTTTTTTTTTTTTCTTAAAGTTAGGCATTTCAAAACAAATTTTTAAGATTATGTAGAAGGGAACCATGAATAATTTGTTAATTTAGAGCATAAACTTCACAAGTATTTCTTATACATTTTTCAAAAATCCAGTGCTGCAATTCTAACTTTTATGCAGAATCTTTCAAATTTCAGCTATTTCTGAAACTGTTCAATCCTTAATGGAATCTTGGTGTACAATGGCAACTCCCATTGTATAAAAGACAGAGTATATTCAGCAAATGAAGCTATTTGACTAATACCTGAGTAGGAATGCATATTTTTTATTAATTTATTACATTTTTTTCTCTTTGTTTCTTAACAAGGATTTTCATTGTTAGAAAGCACTTGGCAACAGCTGTTCATGCAGTGATTAAATTTTCATCTTAATTCCTGCTAATTTGCATTCACCTGGATACTTTTTCATAAAATGTTGCTCATCTTTTGTAAAAGGAAATTATAAATAAACAGTTGAAGGAAACAAAACCAGTAAAACTGGTATATTAATAAAAGTTTTTCACGTTTTCATAATTATTGAATATATATGAGATGAGTTCTCATATTGCAATCTTCTTGTCTACAAGAAGACCAACTAATTTCTAAATGGGATGCTGTTCACTAGTAAAGGGCAACATAAACTCTGAATATTCAATGTATTGTGGTTGCTTATTTTATTTTATATTGCCTCAGAATAAAAGCTGCCAGAAACATTTTGATGCATTTTATGCAGAAATAAGCTAGCCAGCAGGCCAAGGGAGTTTCTTCTTCCCCTCTACTCTGCCCTGGTGAGGCCTCATCTGGAGTCCTGTGTCCAGTTCTGGGCTCTGCAGCTCAAGAATGACAGAGAATTTCTGGAGAGAGTCCAGCACAAGGCCACCAAGACGATCAAGGGACTGGAACATTTTTCATACTAGGAAAGGCCACAGGAACTAGGGCTGTTTAGTCTAGAGAAGAGGAGAATAAAGGGAGATCTTATTAACAAGTTGAAATATTCTCAAGTTGGTTTTTTTTCCTCTTTTTTCTTTATTTAGAGAGATGCTGGGAGCACCTTAAAGGCTGATTGTGAATAAATTTTTGCTTATTTTTGTACTTCTATTGTTACTGTGTTGCCGTTGCAGGCAACACTACGTGGTGGTTCAGACTGATCTCCCAGCTCTCTGCCAGTCGAGGGAAAGGATCACTGCACACACGGTGTGGATGGTGCTCTGTCTCCGTCTCCATCTCTCTCTTATTGTTTATGTTATGCCCTTATATCTGCTGGCATAAGCACCTCCTCTATCTCTGCCCCGTGCCAGACCTCTCACTTCCTCTTCACCCCTCGCGTTACAATCCGAGATCTTCCGGACGCCTACTACATTACTGAATTGTGTGGAGTCTCTGATAATGACAGAAATTAATTTAGGTAGATGTAGTGAAATGCATATGCCAGCTTCACTAGCTGAACAGCTGCATTCTTTCTCTTTATAGTATATGTTTATATACTTATGGATGTACATGTATACAGCATCATTAACTGAAGAATATTTAAAAATAAATGTAGAAACTTCTCTTATTCCCAGTTCTCTATTATCTTAATGAATATCCTTTAGACAGCTTACTGTAATCTGTTATGCTAAAAGTGTAGTCATTTCAAAACACTGTCTGATAGTGAAAATGCCAAACCAATTATGTGAACTAGAGGTTGTTGGCTAGGTTATGATGTAGTTGCTTCATTGGAAGTTTAGTTTCTAGTGTATGTTGAAGCTACAGTGTGAGATAGAGCTAAATATGGAAAACTTCCAATCAGGAGAGTTATGGTTAGATGACTTCTTAAAGGCAGAAAATGATGTATTTAAATTCATCCCTAGGGGCTTTTCCCCAATGCTTTGTCTTTGTTTTTAAGGGATTTTGAAAGAAATCAATCTATTGTTTACTACAATATTAAAAGTGATGTGCTACACAAAGTTGTTCTGCTATGTCTTCTTGCTCAGAAGATACCCTTTGTTAGTTCATCCTCATCTTCATTAATATATTAATTCATGAATACCTGTTTATTTTCTTAGTTCCATGTTTGAGCTGTGACAAAAATTTATGTTTCACAGTTAAATCTTTCCTGAACCTCTTGGTCTAGTTCTATTCTGGCAACTCAGAGAACTGGCTAGGAACTGTTTATACTTCCTTTCCTTTGGCAATGTTTCCTTACTGTCTTGAAAATCAGTGAAGTGGATGATAAAATGTCACTCTAAAACAAGGCCCAGGACTGAATTAAGATGTTTCCAGGGTAACATAGGAGCTGAAAATAATTTCCATGTCCTGCCTTTTGTCCTGCATGGGACAATTGTTTCCATGTCCTGCACAGACTTTCTTTCTTTCTTGTTCTTTCTGGTATTACTAGACCACTTGCAACCTTTTCTATTCTGAGACTGCCATATATTTTCCTCAAATTTGGAGAGTCTCTTCTTCAGAATTATGTTACGCCATCTGGTTCTTGGGTACCTATCTTTACATATGATGAAGATATCTTTTTCCATACTGTTGTGAGAAATTCTGGTATATCATTGGAAATGATTTTTGATGGGATTTTTTCTGTTACCACTGGATTAAAGTGCAATTGTCCTGTATTTTAATATATGGTGGAACCAGTTGTCTTCTGACAAGTAAGGAATTAATGTCCCTTGTAACTTTCTTTTGGATATTAATGAACTTGTATTAACTGTCTACTGTGTTAAAATATTTCTCTGTATAACATTGAAACAATCCACTCATTATGTTATTTTGTGAAACTCTGTTTTGCTTACTTGATTTCTCAGTGCTTGAACTACTACTGCATTAATGGTGATCTTCACTAGACTTATTACTTCCATGTGTTTTGTCAATGCAGGCAGCATGTTTCCATCTCATGATACTTTCAGGCTTATGAAAAGTCCTAATTCTGTGCTCCAAAGTTCACAGGAAAATCAAAGCATGAATGGTGATAACTATTTCTCATTTTAAATTCAGGAAATGACCATCTTCAGTGGATGAGTAGCTGCCTTTCAAACAGAAAGTTTAGGTGACCTGGGTGTTATAAACCTTAAGATTAGAAATATTTTGCCCTGATGCTCCTAGTGATGCACTACCATCTGCAGTCATTCCCATAAGTGGTGTGATTGGAGCTATCAATGGTGAAAGTTGTTCCGAATTATGATTAAAGCTTGTGACCCTGAGTAGTCTTTTTTTTTTTTAAATATTTGTGTTTCTGAATAGTTGGTTTTAATCTCTCTTTATTCAACATCTGAATGTGCACTTAAAGCTGTACTGCAAGTTCTTTTAAAAATTCCCTTCATACTAAATATTGAATTTATATGAGACAATTTTCTTATATCTGTGTTTGTGGCAAACACCCATATTTCTTCATTTTATGTTACTTGGGAGTATAGGATTGGTCTATGGGGATCTCTGTAGTGCATTTAACATATTGAAAGAAGCCCTCCATGTCAACATTTCATTTTTCTACAGGCTTCTGGAATTTCCAGGTATTCAGATGTTTGTTAGATGAGTTATCATGTGATGAAATCCGTTTCTATTGACATGTGTATAGACTGGTTGTTTGGAACTCTGTTAGTGTTTACTTTATGATTTTTCTGATCTAGGTGCACAAGAACATGTGAGTCCATATTAAATATTAAGCCTTGATGTAATGTAAGGACTTACTTACCTGACTTAATCAGATTATGTCTGGAAACTTTTGCACATGAGGTTAATTAAGGATCATCATCTTTTCAGATTGATTTGAACTAATCTCATATTTGGGCCTTATTAGGCTAAGCCATCCATTAGCCAGTGGTGGAAGAAACAGAAGACAAAGCTGGAAAAAAACAAACCCATGTCTGTTCCCAGCTGTATGTCCTGGGTTTGGCCGGGATAGAATTAACTCTCCCCAGCTGCCGCTGGGGGTGTGGCCAGGCTATTCAATCCCATGTGACATCATGCTCAGGATATAAGGGCAGCAGCTGGGCTGGGCTGGTGCTGTGGCCAGTGTGGGAACTGCAGTTCTGAGTGCCGGGCTGGGCATTGCTCGTTTTTCTTTGTCCTTTGGCCATCATTGTAACTGCCTGCTCTTTGTGATGTTCTATTAAGTTGTCCTTATCTCAACCCAGAAAGCTCTAGAACTCTCTCTTGATTCTCCTCCCCATCCTGCTGAGTTGGAGAGGAGTAAGTAAATGGGTGGTTTGGTTATTGTTCAGTTAGGGCTAAACCACCACACTGTAGCGTATATTGTAAGTTCTTTTTTTTGGTTCTATTGGGCTGCTAAGTCATTGCATGAGATCTCTTGAAGCTGTTAGAAGAAAAACCTGAATCCCTAGGGTTTTTTCAATTGGAAGCTCAGAAGACATGCCTGTGTCCTTCCTTTTTTGCATTTCAACATCAACATTATCTTTTGTAACAAATGATGACTCCTTAGTATACTTGTGTATACATGAAAAATCCTACCGATTTCAGCATTATGTTCCATGTGCTTCTAAGAGATAGGATAGTCCATTTTTGACGTATGGTCCTTATTTGATTTAAGGTACATATAATTTAGATCTACTATGGACCACTAAGATTTGATGGTGTATGAATGTGGTTTGTGGTGTGGTTGGGTTTTTTTTTTTTGGAGGGGGGAAGCAAGGAAGGGTCTGGGTTCTCTTTTCTAGTTTGTTTGGGATTTGGATTTTTTTTGTGTTTTTTTTTTATTGGATATATTGCTGTAGTATTTTTTTCCATTGATAATATGATAGAGAGAATATCTGTGTAACACAGAGTTTGTTTACAGGAGTTTATTGAATTGTACCTATCTAAGTTCTAATATTACTTTTCTTTCTAATACTGAAAAAGAAATCTGTTAGAGCTATTAAGACAGTCAAGAAGTAATTCAGTGACAATATCTGACTTGGTGTATGTCTACAACTTACAGCTAAGACTTTTATTACTCTCAAATAGATTTTTTTTTTCATTTCTTGTTCACCATCTAGCATTCTTGTGGAATCACAGTCTTAAGGTTTGGAAGGGAATCTTGGAAGATCATCTAGGCCAGTTCCCCTGCCAGAGCAGGACTAACAAGAGCAGGTCACACAGGAGCTCATCCAGGTGAGTTTTGAATGTCTCCAGAGAAGGAGACTCAACAACCCATCTGGGCAGCCTGTTACAGTGCTCCATCACCTCCACAGTGAAGAATTCTTTTCCTTATGTGTCTTTGGAATCTCTTAGTTCCTAGTTTGTACTCATTGCCCCTTGCCCTGTCACTGCACATCACTGAGAACAGTCTTGCTCAATCCTTCTGACACCCACCCTTTAATTGTTTGTAAACATCAGTGAAGTCACCCCTCAGTCTCTTATCTCCAAGCTGAAGAGCCCCAGCTCACTCAGCCTTTCATCATAAGGGTGATGCTCCACTCCCTTCATCATCTTTGTGGCCCTGCGCTGAACTCTTTCCAGCAGCTCCCTGTCCTTCTTGAACTGAAGGGCCCAGAACTGGACACAATATTCCAGCTGTGGTCTCACAAGAGCAGAGTAGAGTGGGACGAGAACCTCTCTCAACCTACTCACCACACCTCTTCTGATACAGCCCAGGACGCCATTGCCCTTCTTGGCTATGAGGGCACATTGCTGGCCATGGACATCCTGCTGTTCACCAGAACCCCCAGGTCCCTTTCCCCTACACTACTCTCTAAGCGTTCATTCCCCAACCTGTACTGTTACATGGGATTATTCTTTCCCAGATGCAACACTTGCCCTTATTGAATTTCATTAGATTTCTCTCTGCCCAACTGTCCAGGTCTCACTGAATGGCAGCACAGCCTTTTGGTGTGTCAGCCATTCCCCACAGTTTAGTATCGTCAGCAAACTTCTTGACAGTGCCCTCTGTTTCCTCAGTGAGGTCATTGATGAATATATTGAACAGTACTGGTCCCAGTACCGACCCCTGAGGGACTCCACTAGATACAGGCCTCCAACTATACCCTGCCCCACGGATCCCACCTCTCTGCCTTCTTCTCTTCAACCAGTTAACAACCCACGTCCACTACCTGATCATCCAGCCCACACTTTCTCAGTTTCGCTGCCAGGATGCTGTGGGAGATGGTGTCAAATGCTTTCCTGAGATCAAGAGAAACCACATCGACTGCACTACCACCATCTATCCACCTGGTTACATCTTCATATAAGGCTATCAGATTGGTTAAACCTGACTTCCCTTTGGTAAAGCCATGCTGACTGCTCCTAATGTCCCTCTTGTCCTTTATATGCCTGGAGACAGCACCCAGGATATGTCATTCCATCACCTTTCCAGGGATGGAGGTGGACCTTGCAAATCATCCTGTTGCATGGAGCTGCCCCTGTATTCCACCAGGCTACTTTGCCTGGGAGCCTTTAATTAAGTGACTTACTTTTGAGTATAGTAATACACTTTGAGATAATCTCTAATTAATAATCTTTAAAATCACTGGTGAAATAAGCTCTTGGGAACAGGTAATTGTTGAACCTTTTTGATTGAACTGTTGATTCAAGAAATTTTTATTTGTTGCTGCTGTCTGTTATTCTGCAGTCTTTGTTTACAGTAAGATGAACATGGCCTTCACCAAAGAAGACAGGCGAACAAAAAATGGGTTTATTTAATACCATGAAAAATATTTGTCAAGGAATTATATGTATTTCAAGACAATCTAAATAATTTTTAACAACTCTAAAATTGTATTCACTACAAGGAGAGAAAATGGCACTTTACAAAATCTTAACATGTAGTAGTGTATGCGGAGAGTTACATGGTAAGGCATTTTATTTCTTTGTAAATGAAGTTCACTGTACAGTATCGCTTTCTGAACTGTGTTTTCCACTCAAGTTATTTTGTAAAGATTAAATTAAATTCATTCCAAGATACATGCTTTCAGAGACTGTAATAGTTCCTATTTGTTTGCAATATACCGTGACTTTCTTAACAGTGAAAGAAAAGTTCGTAACACAGTTTTCCACCTCACTGCTTCTTTTCATAACAGCACTCATACTTTAACTGCAGGATTTTATTGAATACAAATTGAAGTGAACCTACATCAGCATGGAAATATCAAAATCATACAGAGGTGCCGTGCTTTGCGCATTGCAAGTGGGGTAAATGTCATGCCACTGTGATTACTTAGAACTCAGGCAGAAGGTTTGTAAGATTTGAGTAATAGCTGTATTTAAGGTACTATGAATTCCAATGTATGAATTTTACTTGCTTCTGAAGTAACAGACTCTAATGCGACAATCTGTTTGATCTTTCATGGGAAAATGGGAAGCTTAGGAAAGGTGAAAATGTCTGTCCATTCCTGAGATGACCAAATGAACATGTGTCATCATTAAGAGAAGTAAAAATTAATATAAATGTGGTGTTAGGCTATGTAGGGATGCTTATGTGTCAGGTTCCTGTTTACTTCACTTATGCAACATAATTCAGAGAGTAATATGATCTTTTAAATGAAAATTCAGTTCAGTGTTTTCCTTCAAGAGCTAGCTCACATTTCTAAACAGCTTAGAATGTCAATATTATACTAACTAGTTGGTAAAGATGCAGGCCTTAGTGTCTGCAGGAATTTTTCCAGCATTTTGAAGCCATCTATTCATGTATAGAATATGAAGAGTCTCAGAGCGAATCATCAGTCATTCCTATCATGAAGTACAGAGCAACACTCAGAAAAAATGTTTGATAATATGCTCAAATTGACTCAGGAGTACTTTGAACTTAGTTTTTAGAGATACTGTGCTTCAATAGAAGACAAAGGAAGTGCTTTCACAAAACTTATATGAAGCTAGGTAAACAGTAGTTTGGAAAAAAAGTGAAGGAATAATAAAAGGCTTGTTTTTTTTTTCCATTTTGTGTATTTTCCAGCAGTTACAAAAATGAAACTATTTCCTATTCCTTTATGTGTTGGGTATTAGAAGTGTCAAATATATTTGGGGCTCAAGGCAGCTTCAGACCTGTAGGAATACACAGGCATATCTGTCCAACAGGACAGTGAGTGGAGGCTGCAGCCTTGTCTCAGAGGTGGAATAGCACTGTTAGAGTATGGTCTCAGCTGTGCTGTAGAGGGGTGGACAAACAGCCAGTTAAATCCTGATAGTTTTTGTTAGCTGCTATACCTTTCTAATATCAATATATTTCTATGACTGGTTACAAGAGGCCCTGGATTGTCCTCTCCTGTGCTTTCTTTTCTGTGTTATGTGCTAGGTGTGTATGCCTAGGTTGCATTTGTCCGCTACTAAGTCATGGTTTCAGCTCTGACATAAGTTTTTGGATTATGTCAGTTTTTCCTTTTTGTTTTAATGCATATTTTTAAATTTTTTGTCTTTTAATCCCTGCAATATTTAGGAGAGATTAGTTTGAGGAAGAATTGTCATATTTTTAAATACTGTGATGCTGTGAGTACTTTTGCTATTATAATTTTGCCTTAAAAAAAGTAAAAATGAAAGCCTCTGTGTGTTTATGTGCATCACAGAACCTATATTCCTGACAGAAGTAAGATCTGTTTTGGGCAGATCCCAGAGAAACCAACACATTGGTCTGGAATTCCTTGTATGTATCTATGATAATATTAAGGTAATGTTTACTTTTTCATCTTTCTTCTCCATGTGATATTTCTTGCAATGATTGACAGATGGATTTTAGTCCTGGGAAAGCATCAAATTTATTTACTATGTGATATGTCCTTTAAATTTTGAAATCTGTCAGAATAATTTCCAGACAATTGATGTGATCATTTAAATCTCTTCAGGTGCAGACAGCTTTTTGGGAGGCTGAGTTAAAAGTGGCTTGGTGGCTGAATGATCTCAGGCTTTCTTCATCTTTGACTCTGGAGATTTCATTGCTTCTCTGAAGACTGACTTTTATCTCGCAATTTCTACAAATCTATATAATCAATTTAACTTTTGCTATAATGGATAAAAATGTACGAAGCAGTAGTAGATAACATTACCTGGGGTTCCGCAGAGGTAGGATTTTTTTTTCTAAAGATTGTTAACACTGTTCAACATGCCAGCTTAACATTTCCCACATCCTAAAATACTGTCTGGGCAGAGCACTGAACCTTTAAAACTTACTGCATATACTTTTTTTAAGGCATTACCTGCCTGGTTTGAGGGATGTGTTGGTAGCGTTGGAGTCAAGCCTCCCCTCCTTTTTTCCTATTCTTTTTTTTTTTTTTTCCCTCCTTTGCCTGAAATATATTTAAATTTAGAAGTAAAAATCTCTGGATGCATAATTCTGTTTATAGATAACTTTTGAATAAGTGATCTTTGAGGCCTACAATGTTTGTCCTAGTCTTATAGTCTGCTTTTCTTGATTGTATCTCTTGTCCTACATTAGATATTCTGAAAAGCAAATGTACCTATCTATGTCTTGGTAAAATTATAGTTTCAAAATTAGTCTCCCTTTCCTCATATATTAAACAATTTTTAAGTTGACTTAAACAATTCCCACCAAATTGAACTGATTTTATTGTTCAGGTTATCTGTTTATTCTCCTGGGCCATATATAGCTTATCATATATAGCATTCTGTGTAGAACCTCATATAGAAAACAGTGTGCAACTATGGCCTAAGCTTTTCAGCCTAGTTTGGCTATAGGAGGTCTGCAAACAAGCCAGTGGCATTGATTACAGATCAGACTGTTGCTTCAAATTACCTTGCCATTGCAGCTCAGCATTAATGATTTCTTTTCACACTGTGGAATTTTTTCTGGGTCTCCTGTATCTAGACACATCTGTAAATATTTTATCTTCTGTCTTCTCCATCTATTATCATTTAAATGGTCAAGCACTGAATGAATATCACTTTATGTATTTTGTAGCTACTTTAGATCTAGTTTTAATTCACATATATAGCAAGACAGGGCTATTTACCTGCTGCTAGCAAATAAAAGACATCCATGATGAGATCAGAACTCTTCTTTTGGAATTCCCAGCCTATATGAGACACTTCTACTTTTTAAGTAGTATTGTGTGAATGCAAAGGTTAATTTTATCAGCCTTGCTATCCACCCATTTTCTATATTTGCACATGGAAATTCTTGTTAATAGCATTCAATTAGAGGAATTATCCTTTTACATCACAATAAAACATCAGTATTTTTCTTAAATTATTAACCAAATGATCACAATATTTAATAACTCCTAACACCAATCCTTTGACAATTCAATGTTACTTTATAACGCTGCAGGAACATTTAGTACTTCTTATTTTTTTATTTCTGACATTAATTTAGCTTTTAAAAATAGTGTTCTGAATCCTGTGGTATCTTCTTTTTCCTAGTTCTGTATAATTAAATAAAATGTATGATGATTATTCTTGTTAAACAATGCCAGATAATTTTTATTCCAGTAAAAGGCAGATTTTTTTCACTGTGTTTTTGTTTATTTTATTTTCCTTTGGCTAACGTTTGTTAAATACCGATGTAACTTTGTAATGCTCATCTATTTCTTCTTTTAAAAACATCCTTTAATCTAAAATCAGCAATCTCAAAGCAGCTCTGAGCTCTTGAAAAGCATGGCTTTTTATTTACAAAAGCATATTTTGAAGAAGTCTTTTCTTTCTGAAAGGAATAAAAGGAAAAATGAATTAGGAAGAAACAGTTCTCCAAATGTTATTCATGGAATAATTCCGATATATATTTCTTTTTGTTGGTTAGCAATTCTATTTACAACAATAAGAACAAAGAGACTATTCATCAAAAGAATAATTTTTGCTGCTTTGCTGGTGTATTCATAGCTAATTACATGAAATGGCAGAATAAAAAACCACAATTTCCCTGCCCTATAGAGCTCTATTTTTATTTTTACAAGATTAATGTCAGATATGCTATCCGTTAAGTAATTAAAGCTTCTTTCAGAAGAGTGTAGAAGCAAAACAAATCTATGAGCAACTAAGAGAGATAATTCCATATTTAATTTGGAAAAAAAATTACATCAGTGAATGGCTTCCAATCAGAGAGTGATGAAATACTTCAAAAGAATAAAGTTGTTGACATACTTTTACTGAAATATGTTTTTACTATTTTTCTTGCCAAGTTAGGCTCATCAAGCAGAAAGAAAAGTATGCTTAATTTATGTGCAAGGCAATGCAAAATATATAAAATATATAATATGACTGTGAAACTTGATAGACAGTAGCATATACATTTCAGTCATGAATGCTGTATTATGAATGACGTTTGATAAACAACTAGCTTTCTGCTTTTTGGAATCTCAAGCTGATATATCTTGACAGTGGAGTTACTAATTCCCTTCAAATGATCTTTATTGCCACATATGTCAGAGGGAAATAAAAATTAATTTTTCTGAAGAAAAATCTATTTTCACTTGATGGAGGAAGTTTACAAGACTTCCTTCTCAAACATTAACATTGACTTGATCTGTCAACCAAATATTTAACATTGGAAATATTAGTAGATTAATGTGCATATTTTGAAAGGGAGATCAGTCAGGAAATCAGCACATTTTGGAATTTAAGAATCTGTGTAAAGAATGTGGATTGTTTTGTTTTGTGTGAGGTGTTTTTGTTTTTTGTTTTTTTTTCCCACCAGATCTGAGTTTATGTTTAGTAGTATTCAATTTGATGGCCTGAGCATGAAAAATTGAGCAATTCCTGCATATTTGTGGCCACTGTCAATTTCTTTTCAGATTAGTGAAAGATATTTAGTTACTTCCCTGGAGCTGGAATAGTTATCCAGGAAGGATCTCATATGGTTGTATGAAGAAATGTGTATAGGATTGGTCTATTGGATTTGTCATTAGATTAATTCTCATATCTTTATAAGTTAATTTAGATATTTTAAAAACTATAGAAACAAGAATCCACATGTAAAATACAGTGGACAGGGAGATTTTTTTTTCTAGATGCTTTGAGCTGTTTCTGCTAAAAAGTCTTTTCTAATATTTGTGCATATAAAACTTGGGCAGGAGTAGGTTTTGGGACAAAAGGAGAATTTAGAAGCCATTTTTTGTCTTTGATAATTTCATAGGAATACATCTGAAAACATTTGTGTCAAAGCACTAATATATACATATCACCCTTTCATATTTTTACGTGAACACAAAATTTATTTTTCATTATTCTGAATTTTTCAATGTTCTATCAGATCACACACAGTTTATAAGTTTCCCTTGCAACAGATTCAAACAGGAAATCACAATAGAAAAACCTCATAGTTTTATGGTTGAATTGACATTCCGTGTTCTTCACTCATCCTGCAATTCTTTCCTCATATGACACTTTGATATCTCCAATCCACTTTTGTTTGAGTGCTGAAATATACATTACCTTCTAAATTGTAGTTTTACGCTGCAGGTTGTATGTGCTTAGACAATACAGATTGGAAGTCGGATCTTTGCTGGTATTTGCCGTCTTCCAAAGCCAATTTGGTTTTGCCCTTGTATATCCACGATCTGTAACAGATTTCTGAATTGTTCTCTGCACTATCATACAGAAAAATCTTTATCTCCATCTGAACTTCAGCTCCTCATAAATTTTAGTACTAGCTAAAATACTGTTTTTTTCACTTTTTCTTATTTTTATTCTGTTGTTAATTATTTGTATTGTTTAGAAAATCTTACCAGAGTTATTTCAATTTAAAAATGCTCTGCCAAAGAAATTATTGTATTTAAGTGTTCTGTGCTAATTGGCATACTTAGGATACATACCTTTATCTTAAAAATTCAATATTGCTATAGGTAAGTACAATGGTCTCTGTCGAGTAGTTTGCCAATTTCATTTTCCATCTTTGCTTACACTAATGGTGAAAGCATTTTTAAATCAATGCTAGAAATAACACAAAAATGCATTTACATTGTCAGATCAGACAAGGAGTTCATTAGCTGTGCAGCCCTTCTTCCTGTAATCAAATGGTTACTGGCTCAGTAACACCTGTGGTCTGATAAAAGACAGATAATATTATTTGAGAGGAATTTAAATGTGAGATCAAAGCTAAGAAACAAAGAACAAAGGATACATATAAGTGAATTTTATTTTGTTTTGGTAAAATAGCATTGAGGTTTTTGAATATATTAAAGAGAAAAGAGTTATCAACATATGTATCTATGTTGCATTGAAAAGATGAACATTACTGAATAAAGGAGAGAAACGTTTATGTAAGATCAGAAACATGTTTATTATGTGGCATTAGAAATCATCTGAGAAGCTCTAACTTCATAAAATAAAAGACTTTAAAGGCATTCTTAAGGATGCTTTTCAATGTTTTAAAGCTATTTTTCTTTACTTAATATCATACTGTTTGTGATTTTTCTCTACACATATATTTTTTGTGACTGATAAGGAGTATTTAGAATCCAGCAGGAAACTTTGTTTAAAAGGATTGTGGTTTGATTTTGAAGTTTAAATTCACAATGGAAAATGTCTGTCAGTATTGCAAAAGACATAGTACTGCTGTAAATTTTTTACTATTTTATTAATGTGAAACATAGTAAGATTAATAGAAGAAAGATTTTACCAACTCCATAAAATCATTACCATATTATTTTTCTTAATTGAGATTGATTTCAGGACTAGAAGACTTCATGTGACAGTGTCACAAACAACAGAATTTCCTGGAATCTGTTTCTATTTCAGATTCCAACACCTGTGTGTATGTAGATAACCTTAAGGAAAAATTCCACAATATCACTGAAAAATTTCAAGCGTTTTGTCTTGGTTTTGGTAAGTAATTTCAGAGAACATTTACATTCCCTGTCACAGTAATCTTATGGTCTTAGTCTGAATATGTCTTGCTTTCATCTTATTTTTTCCACTTTATGTGTTTTGTTTTGTCTTGTGTCTTTTCCCACTATTCTTTGCCTGCTAAAGTGCACTAACCTCTGTTCACTTATTCATCTAAGGAAGTTACTAAAGCTGTGATCATGTCATAACTGACACTCTCATAAATTAAGTCCTTTGATTTTTTGGCATAAGATTTGTTTTTCAGTCCTTCAGCTGTTTTCTTTCCCATCCCCTGAACCTTCTTCAACTTATCAAAACTTTTGTTGAATTCTGGACTCCAGAATATCACAGTGTCTAGCTAGTGGATATTCCAGTGTCAAATATTAATATTAACAGAACTTTACCCTTGATTCATGTTTGTTTGCTAGACATATCTAGGGGTCTCCAGTGTAACTCTCAGGCTATGAAATCTGACTTTTGAGGAGACACTATGTGAAGAAATAACCCTCATGATTATAAGCACAGTTCAGTTTTTTAATTTATGCTAATTTTTTTTGTCTATTTGATCTAGATGCTTGTCACATTGCTGTTTCACCTGAGATAGTGATCTATTGAAGACAACAAATATCTTTTATTTTCACTCTGTTTCAGATATATGCTGAAAAAAAAGTTCATTCCATCTGCTCCTGCTTATCACCTAACCTCTTGTGATTGTTTTATAGGGAAAAAAACTCAACCCTGAGATACTTATTTTGTGTCACTTTGTGCCCTGCTTATTTTGAAAACTTGATATTTGACTAGGTGACTGCTTATTTTTTGATACTTCTTATCCCCCCTTTTTATTATTAGCTTGCCTCTATGGTGTTGCAGCTGGATAACATGCCTTCCCTCTGGTTTCTTTCTTGTCTGCTAGCTTTCTGTTCTCTTCATTTTTATTTTTGGCTATCATGTCACTTTTTCCTTCAATATGAGCTTTCAGAAGTTATGAAGTTCTTTAATCTTTGATCTCTCTGATATTCAGCATCAGTATTTGTCCTTCAAATGATAAAGCTGCTTGCTATAAAGCACTGCTTACAAAGGAATTCCCTTCTAGAGTGAGATAGAGAAAAGAAAATATTACCCTTCAAGTACAGCTAGAAATCACTACTGCAGTATCTGTTTTACCACTGTTGATCCACAGAAATGTGTGTGGAAGTGTCTTAAATTTCTGTTATTCCTATTCATGTTTAGCCTGAGACACTGGCAGTTGATCTTTCAGTTGTTTAGTCAAATGTGTCCCTTGCTAGACTGTGTAATCTTCAGAGAGAGTTAAGAAACAATGTACATCTCATTATGGTCCTTGAATTAATTATGTTTACATCTAATTGCATCAGACATTGTTTGTTAGATTTTATCTGGTTCACCAAAGTTTATTATAAAGTTTTGTTGTTTGTCTTACTGCCGAGATACATAAGAACATCTCAGATGAAGAAATGCAGACAAAATTTGTAATCAATTAGACAGTTAAATTAGTTTGTGATGCAAATACTTGTTCAAGGATGATTTCATTGGTTCACATTTCAAATAGAGGGACTAGTAATACGGTTAGAAGTGTGACTTATATGATATTATTTACAATTTGATCCAACAGTATTGTCTAGTGTATATATAAAATTATCTTTAAATTCACCTCTTTCATAAGAAAGATGGGTTTGAAAGTCAAAGCAAACGGTCTGTAGATCTTTCCTACAGTCTATATTTTTTTAATCTGATATCTAATCATAATCTAAATTTATGCCCACTTTGATATTATAGAGAGTTTAGAAGTGCTCTTTGCAGTGCTTATGATTAAGCATGCAAAGAAGTCTCCCTGAGATTTGTGTCTTTATCTTTGAACTTTCTTCTGTTTAGAGATTAAAATGGAAACTTCTAATGAAAAGAGACAGGAATCCTGGTAAAAGTATTCTATAGATAATTTTTTTTAAACATGGTGAGACAAAGCTTTGTGGTCATCTAGTGTCACTAAGAAGAGTCAAAATCTAAAATTGATGTATAATCAATCTTCAGATATACAGACAAGAGCATTCCTTCTTCAGAAGCTGTGAGCTGAAACAAGATGGAACTCAGAATCACAGAATCTCAAGGGTTGGAAGGGACTTTGAAAGATCATCTAGTCCAAACCCCCTGCTGGAGCAGGACCACCCAGAGTAGGTCACACAGGGAGCCATCCAGATGGGTTTTGAATGTCTCCAGAGGAGGAGACTCCACAACCCCTCTGGGCAGCCTGTTCCAGTGCTCCATCACCCTCACAGTGAAGAAGTTCTTCCTTGTACTTCTTTGGAACCTCTTACCTTCTAGCTTGTACCCATTGCCCCTTGTCCTATCATTGGACATAATTGAGAACAGCCTGGCTCCTTCCTCCTGACACCTGCCATTTACATATTTGTAAACATTAATGAGGTCACCCCTCAGTCTCCTCTTCTGTAAGCTAAAGAGCCTCAGTTTTCTCAGCCTTTCATCATAAGGGAGATGCTTCACTCTCTTTGTGGCCCTGCACTGAACTCTGTCAAGCAGCTCACTGTCCTTCTTGAACTGAGGGACCCAGAACTGGACACAATATTTCAGATGAGACCAATGTTCCTTTTGAAAATTACTACACTATATTGTAAAGACTAGAGTATAATATTGGGGCTGAATGTTACTGTATTGTAATTTTGCAGTTAAGTGGAGATATTATTTGATTTCTTTGTGATTTGAGATGATTGCCAGAATATACACCTTAAAAATTAAAAAATGTTGATGTTTAAATAGAGGTACTGCTAAATATCTAAACTCAGCCTTTTGTGTGGTGGAACAGGGAAGCTGTAGCAGAACATGTACATATTGCTCTATTATATTTCTCTGCACAAGAGCAATGAAGAATTTTTCATTTTCATTACTGCAGTGATTTTTGGTGATTTAGATACTTTGAAGTTTGTACTATACAAGTTTATCAATAGAAGTGAAATATTTCTTGGTTTGTAAATACTCTGGAAGTTTTAAGCAAAAAAAAAAAAAAATCTGTATTTTGCTGATGCAAAAAGTGAAAGATGAAAACCACACTGACATCATTGAATCTTACTATCTTTCTCACAACCTTTCTGTCTCCAAGCAGTCTGATTAAAGATTGCAGAAGGATTCCTATGCAATTTAAGTGGGCTTTAAATGAAGTTATATCAATTCAGCTACAGATTGTCATCGGAATAATTAGTACTGTACTGATTGGTATTTCCCAGACTCCTTGAAATTGCTTAGTCTTTCTTATGTTTCATTTAAATCTCGCTGGATTCCACCTCCAAAATTCATTTTCAGATTCCTATCTGACTGAAGAATATCAGACTATCTACTGTGTCTCTATATGTACAGACTCTCTGTTGCTTTCTACCTGATAGTTCTCAAAATGTCATCCTCACCTGAGTTCACACACAGGCAGCTAACATCTATTTATTTTAGTTTATTTTAGCTGCTTAATGAGGCACCTGAAACATTGCCCCTATAAACGATGCTCTATAATGATTTTCTTTTTCTTCATGTCTTCTAGGATGCTATTCCTTTTAAGCAGCTTGTTTGCTAAGGTGAATTAATAACCCTGTGAAACCCAGAGTAATGAAGACATATTGATAAGGTGAGAGAGAGGTGCTTTGTGATGATAGGCCACATCATAGTTTAATTATGAAGAAGGAATCTGCAAGACTTACAGAATCGGAAAGAAAGGAGCATCAAAGAAATTGTTTATTCCTCTTAGGGCGTAAAATAAGATGGTATTGTCTGTGTTGTTGGAAAACATACCAGAGACAAAGATAGGTTTCACAAGTCTTCATGAGTTGACAAAAGTTATCAGTAAGAATATGTCAGATCACAATTTAGTTTTCTTAGTAAGATATATATCTGATGTAGAGAGACTTTTTAACTCATTGGCTAGACATAGAAATTGAGTCTGCATTATTAGACTCTTTTTAAAGAAACTTATAGAGAAAGGTGTTATTCTAAAGTCCTTATGCAAAAGTTAAACTGTGTTAACTTTTTTCCGGTGTGGTGGTTTAGCCCGATGTCTACCCAGTCATAATATCACTCCCCCTCCTAAGCTGGACAGGAGAGAGAGAAAGGAATATAACAAACTGCTTGTGAGTTGAGATAAGGATGGAGAGATCAAACTCGGCAATTAGCGTCATGGGCAAAATAGACTCAACTTAGGGAGAAAAAGGTTTGATTTATTAAAGAAACAATAAAAGCAGGGAGA
>WBNH01006101.1:0-22146 GCA_013401255.1 Urocolius indicus | reverse complement strand
TTCTCAGTGCCTGGGTGCCCTCCTCCCCCTCCTTCTCCACTGACCTTGGTGTCTGCGGAGATTTTTTCACGTTCTCTCTCCCTGTTGCTGCTGCAGTTCTGCAACTGTGCAACAACTTCTGCTCAAATATGTTATTCACAGAGGCATTACCTCCATCACTAATTGGCCAGGCCTGGGTCACGTGCGGGGTCCAGCTTAAAATTGACTGGCCCTAACCCTGTCAGTTAGAGGGGAAGCTTCTGGCAACTCTCTTTGTTTAAAGAAGCCACCTCTCTAGCCCCCCTGCTACTGAAAAACCTGGCCCAGGCCAAAACCACTACATCCAAATATGACAGGGGGCCTTGAGATGCTGCCCTGAATTTCATTAAGGACTATTATTCTAATAATAGTTTATTTCTCCTAAAGAATATCTCTGAGGTCATTTAATATTGTCTTCCATGTAATTTTTTTCAGTGCTGAATACAGACTAGCACACTATTTTTCTACTTTGAGGAACCATCTAACGTTTCCTTTTTTATTCCTTAGAGAAAATATGGCTTTGTACTTTGTTAGACATGGTAATGAATGGGATCATGGAAATCTCAGTACCATAAGATTTGCCCTTGCAAATCATTTTGCTTAGTGATGAAATTGAGCATACTGTGCTGTGGCCTGGGGCTCCACTCCTTTCAGTTCTCCTTCTTTTATAGACACTGGGTCCAGTGTCACTTCTGTGTCCTTGAACACATATTTAGACTTAATTTCTGTTCACTACTAAGATACAATTTATTCCTTTAGCTTTGTGCATGTGAATTCATCACCATTTAGCCCAAAAGTGCTGAACAAAATCTGAGGAATAAGCAAATGTCTTGTGTAATTGCTTTCACCTGCTGCTTCCTATCCTCTCAGTTCTGAAGTTTCCCCAGCATTATCAGTTCCTGTATCCTCAGTAGATTTATTGAAGAGCTAGCTTGCACAGAAATATAGTGCTTTTCACAATCTGGTTGAAGTCAAACAAACCTATGGTGCTTTTTGTGGTAAAGACTTTAAAGAAGAACTAGTGGAAGAGAGGGGGGAAAAATGGGATTAAACTCTGAATTTAAATTTTGCTTTTAAAACAGTAGTGCTATTTGTCCTAATGAGAATGTTGCATTTAGTTTAGGGACAGCCTAGTGGCTTTGCATTCTGGCCCTGTAGTTTTCACTGATTTCTCACAGTAGTTCTTCTGTATTTCATAACCCTCATTTAGCAAGGTTGGTACCTGTTTCACTGTGTGGTAGGTACATATCACATTTTACAGATGAGGCAGAAGAAAATCAGAGGAGTCTTTTCAGGAAAGAGCAATACTGTGTTCAATTTGTCTCCTCTTCCAAAATGGTCTTGGATAGACTTGGTAGGGTGCACAATAAAATGGTCTAGAGATTAGTGAAAATTGCAGTAAAGATTTTATGTCATCAAAGGCACAAAACTGACTTTATGCCTTTTGAGTTATGACTAAACTACTAAGTAGCTGTACTTAGAAAAATTGCTTTACATATATTCTTGGTGTGTCAGCCTTAAACTTGTTTTGGCATTATGGAATTATTTAGATATGGGAGACTTATAAGTCAGGGTTGGAATTGCACCATGGGTGCTATGTCATGCAACCGCAATATAGATGGATGGAATACTTTTCTTCATATATGTAATGTATATAATGTATAATGAATGTGTGTCTTATCAGAAATCTTTAAGGCCTGTTGCTTATGGAACTTTAGTTCTTACATTGTTAGATGCTTATCTCAGTTTTTAAAGTGTGAATTTTGGATAAATATACATCATTTTTCTATTTGTATATTCATAAAATTTGAGGATATTAACAGAATATTAATTTACCTGACTGAAAGTTTAAAATTAAATTTAGGGTTGTTTAATAAATGTTGCTGGAAGTGATTGTCATTTGATTCTTGAAAGCTGAAAGATTTTAAATCATTTAGAGTAATAATGCCTTCTCACTGTTTCATAATTATGCTGCATTTCACAAACTCAAAAGAAAAATACTCTTATATTATGAAAGCATAAAAAACAAGAAAGGCGAAAAAACAGTGACTGTTGGATCGAGAGTATTTAACTATTTTGTGATGTGTGAAGAATTATTCAATAAGGAAAACTAAAGAAATAAGAAGATCTGCTAGAACAGGAATGACACAATTGCTTTGAAAATGGATTCACACATAAAATTAATTAAAAAATCCCAGTTGATATTCTTAAGAATAAACTATTTAAGATCTGACCTATTGAAGCCATTTATTTTTCCTGCTAAATTTTATTTCTTGTAATATTTTCTGCAGTGAACTTAACCTTTTGAAAAAGTTGCTAGTAGAGGGAATATTATGGTTTCATTCTTTAGTACAGTAACCTTTACTGATTTTCCGAAGTATAGTTATTAAATCAGCATGTATGCTAACAATTGTGCTGCAATAAAAGCTCTATCACAATGCCTTAAATAGTTTTATGTTTCATGTTATGAATTATAAATGTTTAACTGTCTGTATTTGCTATAAAAATATAGCAACATTTTTGCATATACACAAAATCATTCTACCTGTTTGAATAATTGTTTTAATATTTTTAAGTTAATTTATTCTGGTTTGTTTCTACTACTCTTGCAGCAAAGTCTTTCCTCTTTAAATTCAAGCTTACCTCATGTACTTCTAGGCTTCTGTGTCTAGATAGCTATAATGTGTTCCTGAATGATAACAGATAAATCATTCTGGCTAGCAACATGCAAGAAATATGTTTGTTAAAAGATGCTATTGATCAGCTTTGCCTAAAAAGTGAATGTAAATCAGCTGACCCTTGTTAGTAGCAGTGATTTAGATGAAGCTGTGGACCTAGGTTGGTGATAAATATGTATAAAGTCATTGTATGAAAAAAAATTATCTGCAAATTGTCGATTGATATTTAAAAAAAATATTTTTTTAGAGAGTAATTTGTGAAATTGCAGATAATTTGTAAAATTTTGGTTAAATATCTATTCTTTTGGCAAAAACAATGACAACAAATATCAATGAAAACTGCTATGAAAGACATTCTTCTATGTGATGTCAGAAAAGAAGTGGTATATTTCTTTATTCCAGAATGCTTAATTAATGCTTCTATAATGGAGCTGTACTTCAAGTGCATCTGTTGAATGAAGGAATGATGACAAATTGGATCAAAAATTGTTGGTGTGTGTGGCAAGAAGGATGTTCTTAGTTGACCTGTGTGTTTGGTTCTACACTCACTGATACCAGACATCACTGAAGAAAGTTAATTGTATAACTGGAATGGAATGAATCATTATTCAAAGAGATCTGCCAGTTTACTGTAATTTGAGAGAGATTCTGTTAGAATACTGTTTGGCCTAAAGGACTGTATTTACACACAGTGAACAGATTGAATAAACAGTTTTTTTTCTGAAGTGTTTGAGCAGTCTATGCACAAAAGTTCATGGAATAAATTGACCATTGTAAACATGACAAACTTAAGGTCTGACAGACTGCTTCTCAGGAAGGAAATAGTAAGCAGCCTATCTCAGTCTTCAACTATGACTACAAATTCAGTGCATACAAAGAAAGCAATGTAGTTCACACTATCAGTACATATATCAGTGTTCTGTGTGATGTAGTGACTGCTGATAATTTTGAATTTTATGTAAAATGATCCTATAATTTTATTCTATGATTTAAAAAGAATGTATTCAGTAGTACCAGTTCTATGTGATAATCACATAGAAAACCTGTTTTTTTTTTTCCATTCATTTTTGAACTGGTTATCTTTGGCTGCAGGTAATCCAAGTAAAAACACTTAAGGACATTTTGTAATTTCAGAGGTACATAGGCTTTCCTGAATTGTGGGATATGAACATGTAATTTTTACCTTTCTGGGCACATTGTGAATCTTGTTTTTCTTTCCAGGTTTTTAGTTTTATGTAGATTGCTAATATTTTGAGACTATTTAAAAAGGTGTAGTGTTTAATTTTCTTTCTATTAGCATGTGTGTTTTCATAGATGATATAGATCCCCAGAGTGTTGATTATTCTCTCATTATACACCAAAGTGAAGTTTTAGCTGTTAATTTTCTGCTATATAAGCCCAAATTGTTTCACAATTTTTAATTTTCTTCTATTTTTATATACCAATCCCATTAAAATCATATGAGTGTGACTAGCTATTTTGCTCTAATATGAGATATATTTTTATTTCTTTTTCTGCTGTGATGAGTTTGTGTGGAGCTCCTCTTGCTTGGGAATAGTGGGGGGGGGTGCAGTGCTGTCTCAAGTAAGCAGTCCTTGAAACATTCTCTGACACTGAGTTGGACCCACCTCCAGCCTGGCTGGACCAATGTGGCACCTCTGCCATCACTATTTAAGAAAGGAATTCTGCATTGGAAGAAGAGGTGGAGGAATAGGACAAGAAGGATGCAACCATGTGGACCTCATAGTCAGTGGACAAAGGGAGGAGGACTGCTAGACTGGAGACTCCCCTGCAGCTCGACCCTGCAAACCACAGAGGACAATGATGGGACTGATAGTTGCCAGAAACTTCAGAAGGGCGCTGTACCAGAGAGGGTGATTGATCCTGGACAGATAGGAGATTGTGAGAGCCTGCTGAAGTGACATTTGTATTTCTCCTCATCTCCAGTTAAAAATTCTACGAGTAATTGTAGTCACTTTTCTGTTTGCTACCATGTTCAGACAGTTCCTGATTGTGGTTCCTTATCTGTATTAAAGGACAGAGAGCTGCTGCATGATTTCTAGCAAACGTCTTTGGATTCTCTCAGACCTTTTTCCTTTTCCCTTTTCCTGTATTGGGTTTGTGAAGCAAGGTTTTGGTAGTGGGAGGGCTATAGGGGTGTCTTTTGCAAGAAGCTGTTTGAAGCTTCCCCTCCCTATATCCAATAGAGCCAATGCCAGCTGGCTCTAAGACTCACAGCTGGACAAGACTGAGACAATTAGTAATAGTTCTAATGTCTCTGCGATTAACATATTTGAGAAGAGGGAAAAAGTTACTGCGTGTCACCAAACTGCAGTGGGTGAGAGGAGTGGGAATATGTGAGAGCAACGACTTTGCAGATAACAAGGTGCATGGAGAAGGAGGGGAATGAGGTGCTCCTGCCAGAGTAGTGATTCTGCTGCAGCCCATGGTGAGGCAGGCCCTGCCCCTGCAGTCATGGAAGTCCACAGTGAAACAGAGATCCACATTGCAGCCTGTGGAAGACCCCATGCTGGAGTGGGAGGCTGTGACCCTGTGGTAAGCCCCCGCTGGAGGAGGTTCCTGGCAGGACCTGGAAACCTGCAGATAGAGAGAAGCCTATACTATATCAGGTTTGTTGTCAGGACTTGTGACCCCCAAGGGTGACTCAAATTGGAGCAATCTATTCCTTAAGGTTTACATCCCATGGAAGGGACCTTAGCTAAAGCAGTTTGTGAAGAACTGCAGCCCACGGGGAGTTTTGGAGTTCACCGAGGGCTGTCTCCTGTGGGAGGGATCTCACACTGTAGCGGGAGAAGTGTAATGAGACCTCCCCCTGAGAGGAAGCAGGGACAAAGACCATCTGAGCTGAAATGACTGTAAGCTCCATTCCTCTTTGCCCTGTGCCACTGTCAGAGGAGGAGATAGAGACTCAGGAAAAAGGGAAGGATGGGTGGAAGATGCTATACACCCTTATCTTCCTTTTTTTTTGTTTGTTTGTTTTGTTTGCTTTTTTTTTTTTCACTTACACTGAGGATTCAAGTATTAAATTATACATTGAATAAACTTTATTTTAAATTGATGGCTATTTAGTGGTTCTGACAGGTACTTGCAAGAGTACGAGAATGACACTGGGAGGAGCACTTCCTCAGCTCTGAGAGAAGCATCAAATGTTAAAGCAAAATAGAACGTGCAAGATGGATATAATTGGCTATGAATCAGATCATCTCAAAGGAAAGGTGGCTGCCATTTGTGGAGGGGAGATAATTTTGTTGAGAGGAAGAGATAGAAAAGATATGAGAGTTATTTACTAGGGGAGAAACAGACAGACTATAGGAAGATAATGGAGAAGAGGAAAGTTATGTCATGACAACAGTATGGTATATGGCATACTATAGAGTTATCATTTATTGTTTCTAGCTTTATTTTTGGAAAAATTATAATCTGAGAGATATCAATGAAGTAATTTGTCTGTAAAAATATATTCCTATGTGTTGCCTGATATGTTTAAGTTTTCTTGATTATCTTACTTCATTTTGGTTTGTGGACTTTGGCTTTTGTTTGTCTGCTTAGCTATGAGTTAACACTGGCTTAAGTTTATTTTCTTGAATTTTAAATTTATTTTCTTGAAAAGTAAGAGTGAGGTCTTGGATGTGTGGTTATTCTGTTTTAGAGCATATTTATCATGACTTTTGGGAAAGGTATTAGCATATCTACCTTTTCCACTCAGTCATAATTAGATTCCTTTGGTGATTTCCAGACATTGGGAAATTTGCATCAAATTATTAATTTAGTTAATCTTAGGGGCATTTGAATGCTAAGATATTCTGATATGATTTCTTTCTGCCAGTGCAGATCATAGTGACTTAACACTTTGTTGTGTAAATGTCTTGGTAGGGTAGCATGTGAATGCTGGGATTATATTATTTGTATTTTGCTTGTGTATTAAATAATATTATTTCATTTTCATTTCTAGATTTTTCTTCTTAGACTAATATAGTTCTTGATTAAAAGTCCAAGAACATCTAGTTGTGAATTGAAGATTGCTTGAGACTGATTTTGGATGGTGATTTGTTCCATGGAATAAGTTGTGTTTATGGATTTTCCATATATGAAAATTTTGAAGTTCACACTTTACATGTTCATCACAGTGTCTAGGAAAATTATATTGGCATACCCATATTCCAGAATTAGCCTGATGGAAGTGGTGGTAGAAATCAGCCACAAAGTACAAGCTTCTGGTGAAAATGGTGGAAACATATGTCCTACAGGTCTAACAAATGCTTAGTGATGCAGCTGTTCTAAATCTCTTGTTCAGCCTATCTCATGAGAATAACTGTATTTTGGGATTGTATCAGTGTATTGTGTGTTGACTATTTAATGTTACTTCTTAAAAGATTATTGTGGGTTAAGTAGAAACTTGTAATTCTGGACTGAATTGTAAACATTTTGCCTTGCTCTCATGAGTACTCCTTGTAGGCCACAATGCTGTCAGATGAAGGCTGGCAGAAAGACTTGGTGACATTCTTGCTGTGCTGAAGGGTGGAAAGATTGGTTATGTTGCATAGTTTTTCACGAGAAATCAGATATATATTGGAGAAAATTTACTCTTTGGGTTATGAGAGAGAATGTCTTTAAGGATGTTTTGATGATCCAATAATTTCTTAAAGGGGTTCTCATAGTGACACATTAGTGGGCCTGCCAGGATTCTTGTCCTTCTTGGTCTGGATAGCACGTGTAGTATCCCTGTAGTGGGAGAAGGAAGATTTTTTTCACTTTTTTTCTTGGATTATATGGAGAGGTGATTTAATTGTGATTGTGAAGTTCTGTTATGTAGGCCTTTCTTTTTCAGTGTTCATAGCAAGAAGTATCAGAGAATACCTTGTTAGCCATGTTAATGTAGTCTTAGTGTTTAGGTTACTATCGCTTATACTCTATCTGTAGGTTTAACTGCTAGATTTTGGATGTTAAAACTGACATAGGTTTCTTTTTAGTATGAGAGGAAGAAACGATGAGTGGCCTTGTATTTTGTTGAGCATGTATGTTGATTTCCTAATGTAAAAGTCCCAAACATGATTGCATTGTGCATGGCATATCCAATATTTTTTGTGGCCATCACTTTTGATGGGAAGTTCAGCTTAATTGATGATGAAATTATTTTTTTTTTAAGTTGATGGATGAAAAAATTCCCATATATAATTCCCCCATACATCAATATGTTGTTCAGATGCTTGTCATGGTTTTGTGTGGAGCTATTTCTGGTGATGGGGAAGGGGCTGTAAAGACGGCTCCTGTAAGAAGTTGCTCGAAACTCTCCCCAGCTCTGAGCCAGACCCCCTTCTGGGGCTGAGCCAATTAGGTGGCACAGTCACTTTTTAAGAAGAAGAAGCTGGAAGAGGAGAGTTCTTCCTGCTCCTTCTTGTTCTAGTTTCCTTTTTTTCTGGCTGATGGTGGTGCAAGGAGTTGGAAGAGAGAAAGAAGGGACCATGCAGACCCCAAGGTCAGTGATGGAAGAGAGGAGGAGGTGTGTTGGAGCAGAGANAAATGGAAGGAGGTAGAGATATCACGAACAGCGAGCTGGGCCCAGGAAGAAAGGAGGGATGGGAGAGGGAGATCTTAAAGTGATGGTTGTATTTTTCTCATCATTCTACTCTGTTTTTGTTTTTGTTTCTGTTTCTTGTAGGTAGTAGAATAAACTTTCCTTACTTTCCTCTCTGAGTAGTGGAGTTTGTTTTTCCTGGAACTGTAATTGTCAGTGAGCCTTCCCTGCCCTTGCCACAACATCCTTGGTTATCTTTTTTCCTCCCATCCAGCTGGGGCCTCCACCATCCTAAGGAGAGTGGAGGTGGATGTGGGGCAGAGAGCAAGAGACTGTCGTGGTGCTTCGTTGCTGGCTGGGCAAAACCACTACAATGCTTCTTGGAGCCCCAGGCATTTACAGTGGCACAGTGTATACCCTTTGTATGGTGGTAATTTGGTTAAGGTGATAATTGGAAATTTGAATGGCACCACTGTTCATATGCTGAATAAAGCTATATATTAGTGACGCTTCTTCTTATGCAATCATCTTGCTGTTGAAATAGTTATTGTGATTGCCATTGTTTTGTGGTGCTGAGTGGATGATAACTGAGTAATTCTGATGTTGGATGAATTGTAGTCTTTCCATAAGTGCTAGGATTTCTCTCTGTGAATGGTTTTTTTTTCTTGTACTTGATCTCTGCTACAATTAGTTAGCTGAAGGAGATGATTTCTAACTTTTTTTTTCTGTTTTATTTTGATATTTGCAAAATGTCTGGCCAGATTGACATAGGCTAAATACTTAGTAGTCTGGAAATGATAGAGTGTTTGTTTCGTAAGCTTACAAATAGTGTGTCACAATTGAGCATTATGTCTTTTTAGTCCATGTTATTTCTGATCCAAATGGCAAATTCCAATACATTCTGTATCTTACTGGCCCAGTTGTAGTTGTTGGTGTAAGTGGTAAACAAGGAAAGACATTTTGGTAATACCATCTCTTAAAGAATAAGATAGGAGGTAATAAAGTAAAATGATACCACTTAGCCTAGTACAGATCTCTTTTATCTACAAAAATGGCTATACTTTTCTTATTCTTGTTGTCATTGAGGATGTAAGTGGTATGGTTGGAAATAGTAATTAAACATTACTTCTATACGTTTAGGCCATTCATTATAAGCACAATGACAAAATAATTAAGTTGACTACTAGCTAATTAAATAATTAAATCATACGTCCCATGACATCAGTATCAATTTCTAATCTGCTTTAGTTGAAATGAACATAAAATTAGTTGCAGTAGATTTCGTAAATCTATATTTTATATACCATGTTTCAGAAAAGCAGATATTTATCATACTAGCATATTATTTTGGCTTCAAAAAAGTCAAATAAGAAAAGTTGAAATAGACATTTCTTTAACAGGCTAATTTTTATTATATGCTAACAGGTAAAAGAGTAGTCCTGACATATACCAGTGTGAGTCTCAAATAAGAGTCATCCTCCCTATCTAGAAGGATTGAAATATTCAGGACTGCTTTTCCCCCACATTCTGCATTTTCATCTTATATCCAGAGCTTAAAAATAGTATTTAAAAAATAATTGGCATAGGGCAGCTGGTAGGTTCTAAGCAACCGGAAGACATGTAATTAGTTTGAGGCATAAAGAAACCAGAGTCTTTGAAAAATACATACGTTTCAGTATTTTTATGAATATTATCATTGGCAGATTTAAACAGCAGCAAGTTAAAAAGCTATACTCTCTAATAGTGTTACTGTAGTCAAAAGGTTTTGAGGGAATATGGGGTAATTTGATCAATGAAAAGGTCAAAGAGGTACACTGGGGGAGATCTTTAGGGTTTTTTTTTAAAATATTGCTTGTCTAGAAATTAACACATAATTTTAGAGATTGACTTGAGTAGTATGAGTGCTATGAAGTTAAATATGCTCTAATTGCTTCTTACTGATGTAATTTTGATTTATTATACCCATTAAGGAGATTTTCTTGTTCTTTTGTTATTTTTATTCTTTTTTGTGCCAATGACACTGGAAGCAGAGGTAGAGATAGTTCAAAATTTGGCTGAAACCATTACTGGTAATGCCTTATTTTCAAGGTGTCACTATGAACTCATAAATTATAAGATTTGACAGTGAAACCATGTTTCTTAAAGTCCCTCTTATAATGCAGTAGCTACTGAGTTGGCTGTCTTTGCTAGAGATAATCTGTAATTCAGGGTAAGATTATACCTGGCATTACTAATTCAGCAACATACAGAAGCAGCTCAGTGACAATACAATAAATCTGTTAAACCCTCAATTTTATTTAGAAGTGAAGGACTGAAAAAGAAACAAAGATATGCTTAAATAAGATGATGAAATTAAAGACTTTGTATTGTTTGCATTACAAAACCCCTTTTTATAGTTTCACAAAAATAGCATTGGCATCTGGCATCTTCTAGTACAGTGACTAGTAATTTTCAGTAATTTCACTGTTAGGTATCATTTCCCATATTTGAGTGCACTGTTGCAACTGATCAAGTGTATAAGTTAAGGAATGAGAGGTGACTGTGGTGGACATGTTTGGAAGATGGATGAATCAGGCCAGTACCAAACTTCTGAGCAGCTCTTTGCTTGACTGATGTTCATTAGCAATACAATTTGTGTTAATGGTTAGCTCTTACTCATTATCAATCGTTATCACTAAGTATTCAAACAGATGGTCCTTAACGATCATATCCTACATTAGCTGTTGCTATACAGCCTTGCATCATCAAGCTCTGGTGGCTGTGGTTTGCATTGGTCTCTTGCTGAAGTCGAGGGGTTTTCTTTAATAAGGGGTGTTGAAGTCAAAGGGTGAACTTTTTCTTTCCCATTTTTCATTGCTAATCATTGTTTATTCTCCTCATTCATTTTTCAAAAGAGTAAGGGAAAGGGTTTAATCTGCTTCAGGCTGTTCATCTCATCTGATTTTTGGGACTGGGGCTTGTTCTGGTTCCATCACACTCATTTCCCATCTGTTATATAACTTTGTTGCAGGTTTTACTGTTTGTGCATGTTTTCCTGTTCCTTGTTTTGCACCACCATAAGTCTCTGGCCATGTGTACTTATATGTTGTTTATATACGTACATAAACAGCTATATTAGAATGTGCTCATACGGTAGTGCTGGTTATCTATTAGCAATGTTATAGAATACTTATATATGGTCATTAGTTATTTTAGTCTGCTTTAGTCTGCATTAGGCTTTAGTCTGTGTTGGGATTCAAGTCATGCACATATTAGTAACATCGTGGTTAGTTTACTTTCATCAAGTAGATATAGCAAATCTCTCTTTTTTCTACAGCACGCTGAAGTATTTTTTTGTATTGGAACTGCTGCTAAAAGTAGTAGAGGGGGGCATTTTCTGGCTCTGATAAGTGAGATTCCCAAACTACTCAATAGAATTCTACACAAATAGGATGTGTTTAAAATTATGTATTCAGAGAATATGTTTTAGGGTTGCTGGCTGAAAATGTGGAATAAAAAAGATATTTTAATTTGTCTTTCCAAAGATATCTCAGTGCAGAGTAAAACTTTCTGTGTCTGTATTCCCTTAAGTATAGTTTACATGAGCTCATATTCTGAGAAGCAAATTAATCATGATCTTGGAGCAGTAAGAACTGGTATTTAGAATTTTGACATCCAAGCTCGCCTTCAGCTATTTAAGACTCTAAATGTTGTCACTAAATTATTGGTTGTCTTTGTGGTATTCACTGTATATTTTGATTGAGTTAGCAAACATTTTTTTATTTCAGTGAAACTTATTTTACATTACTGACATCTTACTTGTAAGCAGGAAAGTTTTTGGGTTTTATTGTTTGTTTTGTTGTTTTCTTGTTTTGTTTTTTGGTTTTTTTTAAAGCCACACTGGAACCAAGATAGGATTTTCAGCCATGATATCAAGCTTTCTCAGAGGTTGCCCTTATTCTTTGAAGATTCATATTCTTAGAATAAAAATGTACAATTAGTACCTTCCCCCCCCCCATTTCCATGTTCACAATTCAGTAAAAATTTGGAATAATTTAAAATCGCAGTAGGAAAATGAGCAAAAAATGGCATTGTAGTATAAGAATATACTTCTTTATAAGGAAATAGTAGATGTACATTTATCAAGTTGTTCCTAAGGAAGGAGAAATGCATTTCATGTAAAAAATTGGCATGGGAAATAATGTGATATCATTTCTCATCTAAGTGCAGAACTCACCAATTCCCTTCTAGGCTTGAACAAATACTACATAAGTGAGGGCTCTTGTAAAATGTTATGTTTTGAAATAGATTTCATTAGGGTTTCTGGTGATAATTTATTTCTTCCTTTATGCCTATGTCTCTTCTCCTACTAATAATGGATAGCTTATTTGCATATAAATAGATTTCACTGTTTGCTGAAGCAGAGCTCTAATATGTTTCTCTTTCCCATGAACATTGTTAAATAAGATAGTGTGCTGACTTTGTCTGGAACAGAGTTAATGTTTTTCATAGTTGCTAGTATGGGGCTATGTTTTGGATTTGTGCTGAAAAGTGTTGATAACACAGGGATATTTTAGTTACTGCTGAGCAGTGCTTGTAGAGAGTCAAGGCCCTCTTCATCCTACACCACTAGTGAGTGGGCTGGGTGTGCACTAGAAGCTGAAAGAGGACACAGCCAGGACAACTGACCCCAATTGACCCAAGGAATATCCCAGACCATTTGGTATCATGTGCAGTGATAAAATACTAAGGGAAGAAGGAGAAAGTGGGACTGATTTGGAGCAATGGTATTTGTCTCCCCAAGTAATCATCATGCTGATGCAGCCCTGCTTTCCTGGACATGGCTGAATACCTCCCTGATTATAGGAAGTGGTAAATGAATTCCTTGTTTTGCATTGCTTGCAGATGCAAATTTTGCTTTACTTACTAAACTGTCTGTATCTCAGCCCATGAGTTCTTACTTTTACCCTTCTGATTCTCTCCCCTCTCCCACTGTGGGGAGTATGCGAATGGCTGAGTGGTGTGTAGTTGCCAGCTGGGTATTGCAATGATCAGCAGTCATGACTTGTAGTAATTTTGTCAAAACTAGAGAGCATCAGCTGTATCAACTGTGATGCTTTTGTGAAGACCTCTGAGTTTAGATATCAGCTACAGTACCAAACACAGGAAACATTTGTTGCTTTTATAAAGGTATTTCTCTTGCTGTCTCAGAAATATTTACTGATAGATACCAAAAGTGGTAGCTCTTTGGGTACCTGTTCTTAATGAGTACTTTGGTATGTTTTCTTGCCATTTCTAATATAGTAGTATATGCATATGTTTATAATGTAAACATCACCCTGCAAGTGAATATAATTCAGATGTCTTTGTTTTTGTAAATGGCAATGATCTTATGTTTCTAACCACTGTAAACAAATGCATTGAACAGAAAACTTTCATAGCATCATTCTAATATACTGCAAAATAAATAAATTTATTTATACTCCATTAAGTAAATGTGAAACCAGAGATCATTCTTAAGACTGACTTCTATTTAATAAAAATAATATTCAAATAAAATTGGATTAGATAAGTTTATGAACTCTAAAAAACCCTCACAAAATGTATGACTGCATTCCAGATTTAGGTGTGTCTTCCAGAAAGATGAATGTAAGAAACTATTCTGTATCAACTGTATTGCCCCAGACCTATATGTAAAAGTAAACTCCAGGATGATACTTCGCATGCCACTAATTATTCAGTAGTTGCTACTTCAAATATGCTGCCTCTAAACCAAGTTCTGGCTGTAGAGTTCTTTAAAAGACTCTGGGAGAGTCTCAACAAATTTAGTCAATGCTTCTTGTACACAACGATTTGAACATGCAAAAGTATTAATTATATGTACACAGCTTCCCAATGTAAAGAAAAATGTAATGTGTAAATGTGCTTCTGTATGTGTGTGTATATGTATGACTTGACTGCAAATGTGCTTTTAGTAGATTTTTCACATGTGTATGTTTAAGTTATCTTACCAGCAGAGGTCACTCAGGGTAAAGTGAACTATTGCTTCATCTTTTAAGGAAGACTTGGGCTTCATTATGGCCTGTGAGAATCATGCTGAAAAGCATGCATCTTCAAAAGCATTAAAGCAACCTGTCCTTGCTTTTCCTTTCCTTCATATCTTTGTTGCTGCATGTATTGAGAATAAAAGGATCAAAAAACTTACTGTCTTACAGTGATGCATTCCAGAAAGTACTCAGCAAAATGTTGGGCTGTAAGGGTACTTATGTTTTTTACTGTTCTTTATAAACCAATACAATAAATATGTAATGTTTATGTCAATTTATTGTCTTTACCACAAAGAGATAGGTTTCTATGTATTCACGTAGTTTCTTGAAAAAGATCTCATCCATCACCATCAATTAACACTTATTTTTTAAAAGGTCAGTAAATAGTTAGGATTATGGAATTTATGATATTACATACATTTTTTCCCTCTGCATTTTGACCTTGTAAATGGTGCTCTCTTAGCAGATTTTCTTGTTGTATATATTAAATTATTTCTAATGCTTTTAGTTACAAAATATGTTGTAAGATAGATTTTATTCCTATCACTGCTATTTTAAGGCAGCTTTTTATGAAGGAGGATATATTCCCATGTAATATGAATGCAGTGAGTTATGCAGACTGAGAATAAAATGTAGCCTGCTGTGCCAAAAGACTACATTGCAGAATCTTTTTTTTTGTTTGATAATGATGCGTAAGCAGAAAACGCCTGTCATGCTGTCAGGGCTCAGAGACTGACAGTTATTTGTGAACTGAATAGAAGCAGTTGAAAGGTGATAGAAGTAGAAACTGATGTTGCAGTTGCATTCATTTTTCTAACCAGGATTTCCTTTAAAGCTACCATTAAAATAAAATAAGAATGATGGATCAAAATTATAATGTATTGCAGCTGTCATTACTTAAATTATTTTAAATTTGATCTATATTTTCTGGATATGAAATGGAAAATGTATCCAGTTGTCAATCTACCCATAAAACTCACTGATCACCTATATGAAGAAAATATATACAATTCCTAATGTAACTGTATGACTGGATAGATTGTGTAAGTAATTCTAGAAAAGTTTGTCAAATCATTTGACATCAAAATATTGTAGAGCACCTATGCTAAATATAGGAAAATAACTTATTTCAGTGTTATTAATGCATTTTTTTTTGTGTTCTGTTTTTTCTTTAAATCTGTACTCCTGGAGGTTAGGTTCTATACGACCTCTTTGAGACATATGCAGGAGTTCATAAAATTTAAGCTCATCCACAATTGAGTTGAAAATTTATATAAGGATGTTATTAGGAATAAACCTAATAAATTTTATCTGTATGCGTGTTTCCTGGTTTTCTATACCTTGCATTTTTACTAGATGTAAAAACTTCTGAAAACCAAAAGTACTATCTGTTCCTAGAGATACCTACTATTTAATTTAAGCTTTTAGGTTAAGTCATAAGTTACTCGGGAAAGAGCCAAGAGTACTTTTACTTGTTCTATTCTTGCTTAGACTTCTTGGTCATTGAGATAAAATTCCTGAAGTTTCCAGCACTCGTAAAGAATAAAATTTTAAGTATCACTTAAGTAGATACTTATCTTCCTTATCTGATGAATGTATCAAAGAAGAGGAAATGGGGTAGTTCTTGAGCAATTCAGTGAGAAATGTTGGATTTCAGTCCTTTTTGGAACCAGCAAGTACAAATACAAATATATGCATGTATCTTGTATAATACCAAGAGTTTAGGCACTCTAGAGAAAGATTAAAAGGATCATGTTTAGAGAAGGTTATGGGCTGGGGATATATTCACACCACATTTTCCCATTTTCACTACAGAAACTTCTAATTGAATGATATAATAACTCTTTTTATATAATATGCCTATCTTATCCTTTCTGCAGTACGTTTATTGTTGGTGATCTAATCAGAATCAGAAACACGCAAATAATTTTCATTAGAAATACAGAATTCTAATGTCCTTAATTGGATTAGCCTTATAAAATTCTTTTGATTAATATATACGTACTATTCAATTTTATCCAGCTACACTTCCTCACACTGAAATAAGTAATGCTATGCAGTGATTTTATATGCTTCAGGCACTAGAGTTCAAAGTAAAAACATTAAAATTTTAAAAAGTATTTTCGCTTTAAATTTTTCCCACCAGATTCAAGGTTCATAAGTCTCTACTTTTCATTCCACTCTTTCTTCTCTGTTTGGCTGTAGATCCACTATAATGGCACCCTAAACAGCGTTCCAGTGCTTAAGTAGTTAATGAGCTTAAATGGTATTGTGCTTTAGTGGATATCCCCTTTCAGCTTCTGGAATCTTTCTTCCACTGCTTTCAAAATTGTACTGTGTGAAAAAATGATCTTGCTGCCATGTTTCTGGAAAGCAGGGTATGAAACCTCTTGCCTACTGCTGTTTAGTAAAACACAATCTATACTATAAAAATGTGGTTTTATGTCTACATTTCTCCATGATTTGCATGTGCATTCATCTAGAATTTAGCATGTCTCTCCTATACATTAATAATGACAACATAATTGAAGTAACCAGAGCTCATATAAATGTTTACTTTTACAACCCAAACAGAGAATGATAAAAGATGAGCTTTTCAGCACACTTGGAGGATTGACAAGTTGAGGCTCTATACAAAGCCTGTTCTTTCAGCAGCTTGTTCTTATTATAAGCCTTAGATCTCTTTAACCTAGGATATTATCTCATAAGCTACAAAAGGATTCCTTAGATAAGCTCATAAGACTTTAACCTTGAAATGAGAAAGCTTACTGTTATAGTCATAAATTACAGAATTACCCTTTGTAAAACACAACTGCTCATTTATTTCCTTCTGCTTCTCAATAGTAGAAAATTTTACAAAAAGTTTTACGTCTTGATATGATGGACATGTGAATAACTGTTGTAAAGTCCTTTTCCAACAGGGAAAAAAATTCCATTAATCCATTTTCTCAGGAAGGGGTAGATAGAAGTGCCATTGCCTTCATCTTTTGCCTGAGCGTCTCATAATCCTGCAGAACCTAGGATTAGAATGCAAATGGTAGGGTAGGAAACGGGTCCCTCTTGACTAGTGCGTTAGATCTGGCAACCAACCTTCATCTCAGAAGAGGGAATTTGAGCAGGAGTATGCAGCACAGTGTCATTGGTAGGAAAGAGAGGAGAAGCTGGAATGAAAGACAGCTTTGCTGTATATGAGTCTTTAAAGAAAGGATTTATCACATACAATGCAGTGAGAACTTTCTTACTGAATTACACATTGAGTGTAGGCTATATGTACATGCGTGGGGACTAGAGCAACCACTGAGAGGAGAGAGCCTGCCCAAATTGTTAATATCTACCTGAGTGAAGAAATTGGCACATAGTATCTTTGTAGTTGTGATTTTTTTAAAACAGAGAAATAGTCTTAAATGAATCAGAGCCTTCAGTGTCTTTGCTGTATTGTATGTTTTTCCCCATGTAGATAACTGCAATGAACTCTGACCCTTCTACCTGTCTGACTTAATCACATGCAACTGAGGCCAATTAAAAGCACTTGCAGAGGTAAAAGCTGCTCTGTTATAGTGGCATTTCTCTTGAATGAGGGAAATGAGAGTAACAATCTTTTACCTAGTTAGATTTTAGTTCAAATAAAAGATCTTAAAATCATCAAAGGGTCTGGTCTTTCCATGGCCTTAACAGCACCTCATTTTGTTCAGCTACATGGGCTCTCACTTATTTGAAAAGCAGAGGAAAAACTACCGTCAGTGGCTTGATAAGCAGAGTGATGTAAGAGCATGAATCCTAATAATTCCATTTACAGCTCCAAATTGAACTTGGAGCCTGTTATTTTCTCAACTGTTGTTCAAGCAATTCATTTCATTATTGTTCAGCAATGTTTGTTTAACAAATCGTTTACTTGGTTGGAGGGAACTGTATCCTAATAAAAGGCTTCAGGTTTAAATATTTAAAATGATTTGTGTGTTTTGTTCTTCTAGTAGGACATTATGTGGCTTTTTTTTGGGGAGGGGTAAAGATTTAGGAGTTGTTTCATATTCATTTTATTGAAGTATGCAGCAGTTTCTACTGTAACACTTTGATTGTTTAAAGCCCTGAAACAATGTTATTTCCTTATTGTAAACAAAAATCAGATTGCATAAGTCCAGTAATGTCTGGTATAGTCTCTTCTGTATCTATTTGTATGCAATATTTTAGTTTGTGTCTTTTTTAATGTTTTATTAAAATATTGATTAGTTAGTATTAAGTATTTGTTATTTTGTATCCCTTTCCCCCCCCCAATTCCTCACAGACCAAAGTTATTGGAAGAATAATAGACCTCCTACTTCTTTGATGGAATGTATTATCTCCGTCATACCTTAATTTGCCCATTTCTTGCTGCAGCATCAGACTTCAGGGGAAGGAAGATCAGAGTATATAAAAAACATAACTTTAAAGCTCCTCTATGAAATTACACTTTATTGTATATTTTCTAATATATCTTTTTATGCCTCAGCATTCATTCACTGTAGATGTTTCTAGCTTCTATAAAATGTTGTAAATTTAGCTACCAGTAATAAAGAGGAACAAGTGAATATTATGTGGATAACATATTCTTTCCTCATCATAAAGACAAATTCATGCTTCTGATCTAGTTTGGATTTTAAATCTCTTATTTGCAAAAGCAATAATTCTCCAGACTTTTCTAATGTAGTAGAATGCTCAGAGTGTGAAGCCAAAAGCACAGATTTTCATTTTAAATTACCCAATCCCTGTGTTCACTGCTGTTTTTGCCCCGTAGCATTGGTTGACATTTCATAGAGAGTGAGCTACCATAGGACTGGGAAGTATATAATCATAAGAGTCACTCACTTTTTTTTATTTTCTCCTTTATATATCAATCAGAATGCAGGCATACTTTTCATAGGTATTTAATTTCTAATGAGAATTTTTTATTCTTTACTGACCTGTGATTAAAGTGTGGCATTTTCATAAGTAAATAGAAGATACTTTCTCTGTAATTCAGCTCAGAGGTTATGCTTGAGAGGATATGCAGGTCTTTGACCTGTATTATATGAGAGTCAGCATAAGTAATTGAGCATATATACTTAGATAAAAACTGTATAGAAAATGCTTAATGTTTTAAAGCAGATAAAAGATAGGAATAGAAGCCTTGCCAAGTAATGTTCTTTTGTTACTCAGTACAGAGAGAGTGGTTTAAAATATAAAAAATTAATGAAATGGGTAATTTTTAATCTTGTTTTATAGTATTAAAAGTTATATATATGCCCTGAGAAAAGTTTTAGTGTGGGGATTTTTTTAAGTAAGCTCTCAACAAATGTTAAGAAATCCTGTTAAGTAGCAAATTACAGATGAACAATTTTCGAAACTAGTTCACTTGAAAATGTGTGTTCATGTTCTATGAACTTAAGCAGATCTTGCTCATAAGGTGGTACTTTTCTTTCCATTCAGATTAGTTATGGTCTAGAGACACAATTCTGAATAAATGATATTCTGATCCTGTTTTAATAGACTTTGTTTTTTGACTGAACCCTGCTGTCTAGGAAAATACTTGCTTATTTTTTATCACAGCAGTGCCTTGGATCCCTTACCAAGGCTCTGTTGTGCAAGTTGCTGTACAAATATACCAGGTGAAGATTGTTGAGAACATAAATGTTGAATATCTGGGCTTGGATAGAGATCAGAGAGTAAAAGGGAAAATTAATCCAAGTGAAATTCCAGATTGATATCGGCAAAGTGAAAGTTATAAAAGGATCATTTCCCATTTAGTGATCCTTATGTAGTGATCTCTTTTATGTTTAAAATGAAATTGATCATTAAGTTCTTGTCCTTCATTAGCTAGTCTCTGTAAAAACAAACAAACAAACAAAAAACAAAACACTCATTCCACAGTAAAGGCAGAACCAAGTCATTTGGAAACAGAGCATGAAGGGTTTTGTGTTTATGCTAAGTAACACAGTATCTGAATAGAAAAAAAAGAGTGTATGACTCAAATCTATCCAGATGTAGTCATAAGCATAGAATCATAGAATGGTAGGAGTTGGAAGAGATTTTTAGAGATCATCTAGTCCAACTCCCATGCAGAAGCAGGTTCTGGAAGACAACAGAGTATATGCAATAAACTAAATTTGAAAAGAATAAAAAAAAAAACAACTGTGCAAAAGTTATTATTGAGCTGCCAGATGAGGAGAAACTAAGATATATTTTAAAAAATAATATTTTGAAGTGAATGTTATCAGTCTCATGCACAAAATTAACAAAATCTTTGTTCTGAAAGCTCTTAGAGCTCACTTCGGCATTGTTCTCCTTGCTTCCCTTTTCCGTTGGTCATATTAAGCTTGTAATATTATTGTATGTTAGGTGCACAAAGGTAACATGAGCATGTATCTCCTGTACCCTGCTTAGTATAGATGATTTAGAAAGAAAGGATTTTTAGCTCAGTTTTGCACTTATTTAATGAATTCCATCCTGACTACTAAGAGCATATAATGCTCAACAGCTGAGTAAACAGATTTTGATCTTTCTGTTGTGTAACAGTGTTTTCTAAAATTTAAAAAAAATTCTTATAAGAATATATTTGAAGGAAGACATTATAGTATTGAACTTCAAATTTGCTATCATGAAATGTTTACGTGAAATGTTTTTTGAACTACATTTTCTTCAGCTCTGAGACTTCCAGTAGGATTTGGTTAGCTGCGTTTTGATTGACCATTTTCTAAAATAGGCTTTTTGGGAAACATACATCCTCTATATGTTTTCAAATACTGTTCTTCTGGGTTTTTTTAAACTTTTTTTTTTTGGAGGGGTGGTAGGGGGTGGTGGCCATGGCAGCTTTTAAAAACAAAACATATATCTACATACAGAATCAGAATTTTTCCATAATGGTATTGAAATAAGAGAAAAAACATATACTGAAGTGTTTACAGCTTTTTTTGAAAACATAGCTATACAATTAGCAATAGAGAATAAGGAAGTCTTCCTTTCAGCAGTGGTGCTTTCCAAATTCCTCATAGGCACATAAGGATCCAGCAGTTATTTTCACATGTTCATTCTACTATACTTACTGAGGCCTTCTGTAAGCTAATAAACTCATATGATTAAGCAAGAAGAACTTAAACTGAGGGTAAAGTGGTGGAAAATCTCCTAGACAAGACTTGGAAACTTCACTAACGTAAGAAAGTTTAGATTGGATTACCACAGACTGTGTTGCTCGGATGGGCTATGCTGGAATATTCAATATTGGTGGAGCTACAGTAGTGAGGAATGTATAGATTTCCTTTTTGATGATGAAGATGTAGGCTGAAAAAAACCCATCAGCCCCAGCAATTCAAACATATTAGTTCCCAATGTGATTCTGCAAATTCATAATCCTTAATGTTCTGTGAAGATACGTCCTGGTTCTTACTGTTTTGCTCTTAGCAGGTTTGTTCCCTTTAATTTTATCTAATTTGTTGCCAGAAATGCCAGAGCCTGTACTGAATGGACACTGGAGTAACACCTCTTGCCCAGGAATTCTTCAAAAAGAAAGAAGAAGCCATTATGGTGATTTAGCCAGATGCCCCATCCTAAACTGGGCAGGAGAGAGAAATATAACGAAAGGCTTGTGAATCAAGGTAAGGATGGAGAAATTGCTCAGCAATTAGCATCACAGGCACAACACACTCAGCTTGGGGAGAAAAAGGTTTGATTGATTAATAAACTATAAGAACAGGGAGATAAGAAATAAAACTGATCTTAAAACACCTCCCCCACCCCTCCCTCTTCCCATGACTGTCCTTCCTTACCCCCAAGTGGTGCAGGGAATGATGGATGGGGGTTGCAGTCAGTTCATTACACATGGACTTTGCCACTGCTGCTACTCAGAGGGAGGCCTCCTGTCATGGTTTGGCGCAGCTAG
>WBNH01006100.1:0-43645 GCA_013401255.1 Urocolius indicus | reverse complement strand
AGGGAGCAGTATGTCTTCAAGAGGTCCTGCTCTTGGGTCTCTTCTGGTGGCTCAGGAAAGGGAGGTGTGAGCCAAACCACAGCAGTGGAGAGCAGAGCTCCAGCAGTAACAATGCGCAGGTGGAAGAGGAATTTGAAGGTTATGACATAGCAGGGTGTTTAGACAGAGAAATAGAATGCTGAGTTCTGAAGCTCANCAGTATGTCTTCAAGAGGTCCTGCTCTTGGGTCTCTTCTGGTGGCTCAGGAAAGGGAGGTGTGAGCCAAACCACAGCAGTGGAGAGGAGAGCTCCAATGAGCAGGTGGAAGAGGAAGTTGCAGGTTATGACATAGCAGGGTGTTTAGACAGAGAAATAGAATGCTGAGTTCTGAAGCTCACTTCACAGAGAGAGATGGCANCGCCTCCCAAGGAAATGTCATTATTGAGTTGATCTTTGGAGTGCAGCAAGGTAACTCGGACATATTCCTGACCAGCGAGACCTCACCAGATGCCATCTCCACCCCAAGCACAACATGGCTCAAGAGCCATGCCGTGGCAGAGGCAAAGTTCTTCAAGCTTGTGGCCGATTACGCCCCACATGACAGCTTCCACCTCCATTGCCTGCATCTCTGCACTCGCTTCCTGGCGGGATCTTACTTTTCCACCTATATCATGAAGACAGTTCTGATGCACCTCCTGACTGCCATACCTCTGTCAGAGTGGCAGAAGAATTATTTCCCACTGCGTCTAGGTGACATCATGGGGTACCTAGGATACTGCGTGAAGGAGAAGCGCCTCAACCACTTCTTCTTTGGCAGTGATAAGATGCCCAAGATGATTATCTTGCCCCAAGGCTTCCGAGAGGCTGAACCGGTGAACCTCTTCCAGCACCTGGTGGATGATAACGCTGCCCATGCCCAGGCACTGCGTGACTTTGATAAGCTGAAAGATAAGCTCGCAAGCCTGCTGATCTAAGGAGAGTGATAGAAGTCTCCAGGCAGAGCGCTGTTGGTGAGGCTACAGCTGATGGCAGATGGACACCTCATGTAGGAGGAAAAAGGGAGCAGTATGTCTTCAAGAGAGCCTGTTGCCTCTGGGAGCTTCACCGTGTACATCGTTAGTTGTTTGATGAAATAGTTGAATAAATGTCTGTTTGAGCAAACGCTGGGTCTGCTGAATGCTGGGCTGCCCAGAGGAAGGGAGCACCTGGCACAACAGCTGGGGCAGTGGTCTCTGCTTTCACTGATGTCCCTATGTTGGGGCAATTGGAATCATTTGTCACCCTCCACAGCTGAATGCATTGTCAAGATAAGGACAGGGAGATAACTCAGCACTTGTCATCACAGAGCAAACAGACCCAACTGCTGCAGGAATGGCTGGATTTGTGAACTACCAGTCAAAATTTAGTAGGGAAATGAGAAAGAAAACTGAACCCCTCTTTTCTTCCTGAGTTTCTACCTCCTCCCCACCAGCAGCAGAGAAGGATTGGGAATGAGGGCTACGGGCAGTCCATCACAGATGGTCTCCTTTGCTGCTTTCTCTTAGGGGAAGACTCCTCATACGTAGTACAGTGTGGGGTCCCTCCCTGAGGAAATAGTCCTCCATGAACTCCTCCAACATGCATCCTTGCCATGGGCCACAGTTCTTCATGAACCGCCCCAGTGTGGGTTTCATCCAGGGGAAAACAGCCCTTCACAAACAGACTGCTCCAGCGTGGCTTCCCCATGGGGTCACAAGTCTTGACAGCAAACCCAGTCCAGCGTGGGCTCCACTCACCACAGGTTCCCAGGTCCTGCCAGGAACTTCCCAGGCAGTCACAGCCTCTCTGGGCCATCCACCTCCCTCCATGGGCTGCAGGTGAATCTCTGCTCCACTGTGGACCCCCAGGGGCTGCAGAGGCACAGCTGCTTCTCCATGGTTGTCACCACAGGTTTTGCCGCAGGGGAATCTCTCCTCTAGTGCCTGGGCACCTCCTCCCAGACAGTTGTCTGGCACTGGCCCTGTCAGATACAGTGAAGCTTCTTGTAACTGGAAGCTTCTGGTGTCTGTTGCTGCTTTCTCTCAGGGGAAGACTCCTCACACTTTGCTTAGTATATTTTGGGGTCCATCCCTCAGTAAACAGTCCTCCATGAACTAAATTTAACTCTAGAAGAGCTCTAGCCTTTCTATTTGCACGTCTGCGTGCTCTGGCAATGCTCCTGTTGTGGTTTAACCTCAACTGGCAACTAAGCGGTACACAGACACTCACTCACTCCCCCTGCAGTGTAGTGTGAGAGAATCAGAACAGTAAATGTGAGAGAACTCATGCTTTAAGATAATGCCATTTAGCAAATAAAGCAAAAGCTGTGCACACAAGCAAAGCAACGCAAAGAATTCATTCATTTCTCCCTCCTGACAGCAGGTATTCAGCTATCCCCAGGAAAGCAGGGCTCCATCACTTGTTACTTGGGAAGACAAATGTCATCAATCCAAACGCTTCCCCTTTCCTTCTTCTTCCCCCAGCTTTATATGCTGATCATGACATCATTTGTTCTGGAATATCCTTTGTGTCAGCTGGGATCATCTGTCCTGGCTGTATCCCCCCCAGCTTCTTATGCACTCTCAGCCCACTCCTTGGCAGGGCAGCCATGAGAAGCAGAAAAGACCTTGTTGCTGTGTTTGCACTGCTCAGCAATAACTAAAACATCCCTGTATTATCAACACTGTTTTCAGCACAAATCCAAAACATTGCCCCATGCTAGCTACAGTGAAGAACATTAACTCTACCACAGCCAAAACCAGCAGAGGATAACAAAAAGGTGAAGCCACAGGTGCCATTAGTTGCATAGAAATAGTTTAAATCTGAGGAAGAAACACACCTTCAACACTCTAGCTTCCAAAGAAGTGAAAGGAAACATACATCCTGTTTCTACAAACCCTTTTCCAGTAACTCTAAAAAAGCCTTCAGACTTTTAAGGATTTTCAAAGCTATTTACCTTCATTCATAGCTTTCCTGTTTTCCTCTGAGGTCAAACAGATTTATGTGTGAAAGGACAACCTGCGCTTGGCAGAATGAAGCCCATTTGCCACATCTTGTTTACACGAGTTCTGCGAAGCTCATCCACTAGTCTCTGTCTTTTCTTGCATTCTCTAACTCAGATTTTTAAAAAAGGTTTTGAAGAGCAGAATAGTTGGCATATTTTAAATGCTTTTTTTTTTTTTTTTAATGGCTGGTTTGCTTCAGCATTTTCTTGTAGTAGAAAGAAAAAGAAAAAGCTGGAAAATCTAAAGAAAAACAAGTCAATCCCAGTATTAGAAACGTGTATGGAACAGTCTAGCTCAGATCTGTTCCAAACTCAGTATCTTCATTCAAGGACTTTGCTCTCCGACCCTACAAATCCTTCCCAGTGATAGACAAATTCTCATTGAAGCGGGTAGGAAAAAGCTGACAGTTACATAGGTGAGTTCACAATGCTTGGGAACCATCCTTCTGAAATCAGCAGAGGCAACGTTGCAGAACGTAACATAGCATCATGGAATAATTTAGTTTGGAAAAGACCTTGAAGATGATCAAGTCCAACTGCAAATCTATCGCTGTCAGCTCCACCACTAAATCACGTCCCTCAAGTCCCCAATCTACACACCTTTCAAATAACCCCAGGCATGGTGACTCAACTGCTACCCTGGGTAGCCCCTTCTTACGTTCAATAACCCTTTTGGTGAAGAAATGTTTCCTAATATCCAATTCTAAACCTCCCCTGGCACAACTTGAGGCTGTTTCCTCTCATCCTGTCCCTTGTTACCCAGGAAAAGAGGCCGACCCCTGCCTCACCACAACCTGCTTTCAGGGAGCTGGAAAGTGCCAGAAGGTCTCCCCTCAGCCTCCTGTTCTGTCAGATAAACAGCCCCAGTTCCCTCAGCCGCTCCTCACAACACTTGTGCTCCAGACCCTTCCCCAGCTTCTCTGCTCTCCTTTGGACAGGCTCCAGCACCTCAGTGTCTCAGTTGTAGTGAGGGGCCCAAAACCAAACACACTATTGGAGGTGCGGCCTCAGCAGTACCAGGAGATGGTCACTTCCCCTGTGCTGCTGGCCACACTCCTTCTGTTCAAAGCTGGGATGCTGTTGGCCTTCTTGGCCACCTAGGCACACTGAACAATTCTGTGATTCTATGAATCTGATGGCATAACCAATTTCTGATCTATCTAACTGCACACCCAGCAACACTGTAATATCCTCTCTTGGATACACTGCCTAGAAAACGTTGGGCAAAGAACTGGTTCAGGTCTGGTACATGTGCAGTCTACAGCTGTTTGCCTCAGTGTCAAAGGTTCTGCCGTGAGTTGTGACCAGTGCAGGGCTGCATGGCCCGTGCTGCAAGCAGACAAGCAAAACCCTGGAGGCCAGCCCAGCTGCATTTCCCTGAAGCTGTCCCTGAACACAGGGTAAGAAGGGGCTTCTGGAGTCATCAAGACTTGCATTGGAGTCCAGTTCTTGAGCTAGCAGGAGGCAGAGGAAGGAGATATAAAGCTTTTCCAAGCAAAGTCCCCTGTGAGCCCCGTTGCAGGCTATCCTCACCTGTCCACAGAGCCTCTTGAGCAGGAGATGGCCACCTGCCAACTACTTACATCCTGACTCACTTTTCCTGAGAACTCAGCAAGGCAGAGTTTCACAGACAAGAGGAAATCCCTCAACAACGCAAAGACAAGAGAATGGAAAGTTTGGGGGGGAGGGGTAGCGGGGGGGAGTTGTGGTTTGGGTTTTTTTCCCAGCTTCCCCATGAGTGTATTTGACAACTCGCTGTTCCCGTCAGCGCAGGATATTGGTGGAAACCAGAGCTGGGAGGGCTCTTCCTGCCTGAGGGAGGCTTCCCAGGAGCACAAGGGATTTACCAATCACCACCTTTCATTCCCCGTCTCTTGCTGTGTCTCCCTACAAAGGCCATGTGCAGTGGCAAGCTACAGACAGCTTTGCTGGTGGCAGGCTACTTCGTCTACCTGCTGATGGGTGCAGCAGTGTTCCAGGCGCTGGAGAGGGCTGCTGAGAAGCAGGAGAAAATAGCAGCTGCCCAAATGAAGGAGGCTTTTTTGCAGAACTTCACTCACCTCACAGTGGCAGAGATGGAGCAGTTTATGAAGGTAAGTCCCGGCTCCACGAGATGTTGTTTCCAGCTCAGCCTTTCTGCACAGATAACCTCGACTGCCTTCCTACTGCTGTGGTTGTTTGGATGATTTTAGCAACCTCCAAGCCCGCTCTCTAGTCTGAGCAGGCAGGTCATGCTGACAGTAAATACAGTTTGTGTAGCTTGACAAATTAGCTATTAACAGTTCTCATCCTATGATGTCCTGATTCTTAGAAGTCTTGCCTCCTGCTGATTCGACTTGCCGTAGGGCTGTGCTCATCTACAATGGGTGGCATGGCAGGAAAAAGGAGGCTCTGTGAAACGAGTGGTCGTGGTTGCCACTTAGTGTCATAGATAGCACAAAGGAACGACATGGCAAGATCTGAAATTTTCTCTCCCAAGCAAAAAAAAAAAAAAAAAACAAAAAAAACAACCCACCAAAACCAAACAAACACAAGTCTAAATCATTACAAGTAGGATGATGTAGTCCGAGGTTCTTTTCTGAAGATGCTGCAGAAGTGGAACAGGTAGCCTGGCCATGGCATGGGAAGCTGAGATGGGTATGCTTGTCTCTGTATCTTTGGTATTTCTTAGCTCCATCTGCTACAATGCAGAAGGAAATGGAGACTGCACATAGCTTTGCTATAAGCATTTCCACATGGGAAACTAATGAAACTATTTAATGGGCCAGCTCCCAGGATAAGGAAAGAAGGGGAAGAACTGGTATTTCTCATAACACAACCAAGAGTCCAGCCTCTGAGTCACATATGCATGCACCCTCTTCACCCTGGATTTTTGCAAGGGCTGTGGAATGATTTCTGTTAGCCTTGATTTTCTGGGACACCAGCAAAAAAGATAGGGAGGGAGGAAGGGGAAGGGAGAAGACTTTCCTGATGCAGTTTATTCCAGTCTTGTCTCTGACAGGGCTTAACCCTGGAATTTATCTAAGCTGTTTCTGTGCAAATCAGCCTGCCTCTCGCCTACCTGGTCCAATGTTCTGTGTTTTGCTAAAAGCAGAGACAGTTGGATACCATTTGGGGGTTTAAAATTGTTTTTGAACTTTAAAATAAAAAATTATCACCATTTAAAATCGAGGAAGAAGGGAAGAGTCGGAAAATGCATTACATGATATATGATAGGGCTGGAGACGCTTGGGAGAAACATCAACTCCCCAGTGGCAGGGCAGTCTCAACCCAAACCATCTCTGGCAGATGTGCATCCAACTTTGTCTCAAAGGCCACGTTGTAAATATGTGCATGTGTGTTCATGCATGCAGGTTGTAGAAGAGTATACATCAGGCTGCAGTCTGATTGTGGTCAGGGCAAGAGTAATGCCTTGAAAATCAATGGACTATCTGCCTTATGATGAAAGGCTGAGGGAGCTGGGGCTCTTGAGCTTGGAGGAGACTGAGGTGTGATCTCATTAATGTTTACAAATACATAAAGGGTGGTGTCAAGAGGATGGAGCCAGGCTGTTCTCAGCGATGTCCAATGATAGGACAAGGGGCAAGGGGTACGAGCTGGAACACAAGAGGTTCCAAAGAAACACCAGGAAGAATTTCTTCCCTGTGAGGGTGAGGGAGCACTGGCAGGGGCTGCCCAGATGGGCTGTGGAGTCTCCTTCTCTGGAGACATTCCAAACCCACCTGGGTGAGTTCTTGTGTGACCTGCTCTAGGTGGTACTGCTCTGGCAGGGGGGTTGCACTGGATGACCTTTCGAGGTCCCTTCCAACCCTTAAGATTCTGTGATTCTGGGAATTTAAATCTATGACACTTACCAGAATACAGCTTTAAAATGAAATTCTCTGTTTATGTCACATGTGCCCTGCTATAATTCATTGATGCCCTCCTGAGAGGAATCAGAGTCTATGCTCAGTGAGCCTGCATACAGGTGGATGATTACAGCACTGCTGTCTCAAGGGCAAACTCAAAACCAGCAACCAGCCATCCCATCACTTAAGCCAGTGGCCTGTCTTGCTCTGCTATGTTGTAGTCATTTATAGGAACCTTTTCTTTCCAAAGTAATTAGCTAAGAGAACTGAGGTCCTGGATCACACTAAAAGAAACAAGTTCTTGTAACACACGCTAGAGCAGTCAGTATAAACAGAGACTAAGACTCAAAAACACCAGCTGACAGCTACTCAGCCTTGGGAGTAAAGGTGTGAATAGTGGCAGAGTGGCAGGTGAGAGGTATTCAGAGAGAAGGAGCAGCAGTTGGCTAAATCAAGTCCTAGCACTTGAGAAAAGCAGCCATGTTGATAGCAACTCTTACTTTCCCTGCCAGAACCTGACTGAAGCCATTCACAATGGAGTATACCCTGTTGGAAATGAATCACAGATTGAAGACAGCAACTGGGACTTCAGTAATTCCTTCTTCTTCGCAGGCACGGTTGTCTCCACAATAGGTAGGCCTAACATTTCCATATGTATGTGTGTGACGTTTCCTATGTCTGGTTATTAGTATTGATAATACTTTCAAGCATAACATTTCAGCCCTTTTTTTGCATGGATGGTAACAAGAAATGGACTTGTTTCTGAGATCTCACCGCTGCATGGCTCTTCAGTGTACACACTGAGGTAGTAATGTGCCAGGAAGCAAAACAAATGGGAAGGGAGCAAGACAAACGCTGAGACTTTTACACTACTGCTTCGAGGTGTTCTGACCTTTGCAGAGGTTGCATGCCTCTGTCTGCCTGTCCCTTTCTCCCAAATGGGCATCTCCAAAAGTGCCAGCCTGCCAAATTTAAGCACAAAATTCACACTGTTGGCTCCTGCATCACACTCTCATGCAGTGAAAAGTCAAATCTATGCTTTTGCAGGGTGAAGCTGAGGCCTCACTCCCACTACACCTTAGGCATAGCTGCTCCATTGACCAGTGAGTGTGCCCCAGTGGTGTCTCAGCATCATAGCAGGTCTCTAGGTGTTGCATGAACCCATGGAGAGACCTCCTGCTGTAGAAGAAAGGCGGGTTTCTGACCCATCTTGTCAGTGACAAATATTCCATGGTTACAACAACATTTGGGTATCGATAAAGCTTCCCTAGCTTGCCAGCACCCTGCTGTTGGCCAATCCATTCTGTGCTATTACCTGTATTAATGTATTTGCTTCATCACAGTATTTCTCTGCCAAACTGATCAGTCACTTCCCATCAAATTTGTACCCCCAAGTGAGGCAGACAGTCCATCCAGGGAAAAGTGCAACTTCACCTGTTGCTCTGTACCTTCAATGCAGAGGTCTGTTGTGGAGGTGCATCAGGTACTTCCACACATCTTCACCAGATTTTGCCATGATGGAATGTTTCTCTAACATGGAGCAAAAGTCAGCTCAAGTGTTTGGGGGCCCAGTAGCCATGAATCACTCAGATATTTTATTTGTCTTTTCCCCCAGAGAAAACATTGACTTTTCCAAGTAATGGATGCCTTGAGATCAACTGTGCCCGGGAAGTGCCTTTTCTCAGGGTCACTGGTAGAGTAAGGACATACACAAAGTACAGGACTCTTGCACTCAAGGGTGGATCTCATGGGATCTAAGAGAAACAGTCTCCAATCCATTAAAGGAGATGTTTGGATTTCTGCAGCTGTTGTTCCACTAGTTAGATAGTTCCTCTTTCAGTAGGACTTTAGGACAAATATATCTTTGGCATGAATAAATCAGCCTCTAGTAAGGCCCAGACTAATTAGCACTGTCTCTTCTACTGCACACTGCATTGGCTCCAGAATTGGGGCCAGGATCTGGACATACCAACTTACTGGCATTTAGCCAGCGAGGTCACTAACACACAGGCAGATCCACAAGAAGCTAGAGGTGGCTATGTGAGAATCTGACAAGGCAATCAGCCTGGGTTGTCGGCCTCGATGTCTTCCAGGTCCCCAGACTTCTGGTTTCTGTCTTTCCATGTATTTGTCACAGGACAGAGCATGTTTTCCATAACTGCTTTGAGATTGTGCTTTCATTCCCACCAAGGCTGGGTTGAGAGCACACAGTGCGCACTGCATTCCCTAAAACATGCAAGGAGAATTGCATCATTTGCTCACCAATGTTTTCAGAGAACAGCAAAAAAAAAAAAGAGTGCATGCAGGCTGACATGTGCTTGCTGAGGTGTGAATGATGAGGTATGAATGTGAGTGTGAACTGCTCCAATTCTTGGAAATGTCTCCTCTGACCCATCTTTTTTTCATAGGCTATGGCACACTACGTCCTAAAACTGCTGGGGGCCAGATCTTCTGTGTTTTTTTTGCTCTGTTTGGAATTCCTCTGAATATTGTTTTTCTGCACCGTGTTGGTAAGATGCTCTCACTGCTGTGTAAAAAGCTGGGGATATTCCTGTATGAGAAAGGAATGAGAAAGGTAAGTTTTACTTACTCAAGCACAGTTATATGCTCATTTCTTTCTCTTTTTTTTTCCTCTCAAGATATATGCTGACATTATCTTTTACTATATTTGTTCTCATGCTGTGACACATTGGGCTAGGAGAGGGGAAGACATTCTTCACTTGCAAGGCAACCATAGAGGTGATACTCAGAGTAATGGATATGTTTTGTCTATCCATCCAAATGGCAGACATCCATCTCCCTTCAGCAATCAGTGGAGATAGTAGGTACCTCATCCCACTTCTCTAGACACTTATGAGTTAACACCCTAGGGAAGTACCTCTTTCCTTTATCTCAAGAGGATGGGGTGACACTTTTTCTGCAGTGTCCAGTGATAGGACAAGAGCCAATGGAAAGAAGCTGGAAGGCAAAAAGTTCCACTTAAGGAAAAACTTCCTTACTGTGAGGGAGCCCTGGCCCAGGCTGCTCAGGGAAGATGTGGAGTCTCCTTCTCTGGAGGTTTTCAAAAATCTACCTGGACATGTTCCTGTGTCCCCTGATTGAGGAGAACCTGCTTTAGCAGGGGGGTTGGACTGGATGATCTCTAGAGGCCCGTTCCAACCCCCACCATTCTATGATTCTAAAGACAGAGATGATTAAATATCTCGAAAAAGCAAAAAATCAGGTGAACTGTAGCAGTTTCAATGGATATTGACTCAATGCCTAGTGTGTCACCCCTCCTTATTTATTATACAGTCCTTTAATCCCTCACCTCCTTTGACTTTGACAGAAAGGAGACGTCAGGCTGAAGTTTTCCATTTTACTCCCATTGTTGAAAGGTGAGGAGGCACCTGTAAAGGGTCAGAGACTCAGAATATATCTTGCCTGATTAGACCCTAAGTTATTTGCAGCTGAGGAAGTGGGAATAGCTTTTCTGTTGTCTCCTACTCTAATTCTGTTTCAGGACAAGGTATGAATGTTACAGACAAGCCTGTTCAAATCGCTATTTTTTTCCCCATGCCTGGCAAACTTAAGGCTTGATCTCAGAACATAAGGCTTGATCAGATATAGACTCAATCACATGCACAATGCATGAAAAACTACTGAATAGCTGCCATTACTTTCTAGACAATCTGGACTTATAAAATACTATACATTCACTTTATGTGTGTCTGGCTGATGAACCTGAATATATAACAAGTGTTTTTCTCCAGTTAAAGCTTCTTTGTGACTGCTGGGAAGTAGGGTGGTTCAAAATTCACTGTCCAGACACTTCTTCATCAGGAGCTCATTTGTTAAAGGTCTTCTTGCAGTAAATTACGGGTAGAAGTCAAGTTGTAGCACTGGTACAATGAGAAAGTCAACAGTCAAGACTCTTAGAGGTAGTACTGTCAGAAATTCTGTGGATATTTGTTTAAAAAATATTTTTCCAGGAAAATATGGGTGTTCTTTACAGTAAAAGTCATTTAGGAATTCCTCTTACACTCATGGTCAATGGAGGGTGACACAATCAGATAAAAAAACTGTATCTCCCAAGGCTACTGTGGACATGCACCACCCATGATACTTGGCTTTTCCTTGCTTCATAGGAAGGCCAGGGTACTTTCAGAGGAAAAGCAGTCAGTACAAATCCTTCAGTTCCTCTGGTCCTAGTAGTTATTCTTACATAGCCACCCATTTTGAATAGCCACCATTCTACATGGCCTACTAGTGTGTAAAATCGTGATTATAACTGAATTGGTTTCTTTCTTTTTTTTTTTTCAGAAGAAGATCAAATTTTTGACCCTTTTGTTCTTCCTGGCAACAGGGATCTTAGTTTTTCTGTGCTTGCCATCACTCTTCTTCCAGATAACAGAGGGCTGGTCCTACAGTGAAGGAATTTACTTTGCATTTATCACCCTCAGCACCATTGGCTTTGGAGATTATGTAGTAGGTAAGAATGACTTCAGAGAAGCAGCACAGCAGAGCATCAGGGTTATGACTGAAAATACCACTGGTGCACTGCACAGTCCACCAACGTGCTATTGAGACAACTCTTCTGTCTGAGTCTTTGACTAGTCCTTGCCTTGTACAGGCCTGGAGGAAACATTCATTTCTCTGGGATTATATGTGCTGACAAAACCACAAAAATGTCTAAATATAATGCACTGAGGTGCTTTGGGGTGCAAAGAAGCCGAATGTTTTGAGGAGGGAAGGGAAAGTGTAGCCTAGAAATTGAAGTAGCCTAGGAATTTGCATATACCAAAAAGTTTGCAAGAGCCAAACAAAACAAGGCATGCATACCTGCTTTAGTCATCAAAGACTTGTATTTCAAAGTGTAGAGCAGATAAATGGTCATGTTTCAGAAGACATGCTTTTTCACAACAGATGGAGAGGTGGAAGTCCTGGTCATGGGAAAGTGGGGAAATCTATTCAGTCTACGAGAAGTGGGGCTTAAACATATTTATGACTGTGAAAGGGATCTTCTTTAGTCTCTTGTGCATCACTGGAAGCTCTCTGTCTTCACAAACCAGAGTTTAACATTTCCCCTGAAGACAAACTGTTTAAGCTACACTCCAGCATGTTGGAGTACTTTACAAAACACTTTTGTGGATCTGCTGACCAAAGTACACTCAAATTGTGGAATCAGCTTCCAGAGGAACTCCAGAATGATCCCCAGGAGCCAAAGCAGTGTCCACAGAAGATGCAGTCAAACGCCTGGACTTCATGGACATCTAAAACAACCTGTCCTGCCGGCATCTTGCCAACCTGAACATCTCTTCAGTGGGGATATGAGAAGGAAGCTCTAAAACTAAGACTTGAGCACCAGTGCTGTCTCTACAGAGACTCTGGAAGCCTCCCAGCCCTTTCCAATAGGCAGACATTCACCACACAACAAGCCCTAGGCTCTCAGGCCTTGCAGAGATGCAACAGGGGCCTTGGAGACTGGCTGGCAGCTTTGCTGTGTATTTGAAAGGTTTCTTACATCAGGCTGAGGACTTTGGCAGAGGGGCCCTACAAGCTCTTCCAGATACCGTCTGATGTTCCCTGTTGACCTTAATTTCTCTGAGTCTACCAAAGAGAGCTGGGTGTGCTTTGATGATACAGTTGACATCTTGCTTGTTTGCATTGATTTAGAGATCATAACAATCTTGTAGCCTAGCAGATGGTTAATCATTTAGTGGCAATGAGGCGATAAGGCCTCATTTCCCAACGTGGTCCTGGACAGCTATCTGCTTCCTCTCGCTACAAAGCACAGGAAAGCAGTGTTGGCTGAAATTCCTCTTTTCAAGTAATCCAGAGAAAGATTATTTGCCTCCAACAGTGGTTAAGCACTACTGCCATGAACATGACACAGAACTTGGGCATCAGAAGGGAAGCTCTGTCACGTGTCTGGGGCCTCTTTGCTCACTATTTTCTCCAACTAGGGCCAATTTTTGTCACTGCAGTAGAGGAGAGCAGGGCACAGGCATTTCTTTCCTAACCATCTGTAAGTTTGATATCCTGGCCTGTGTGATACTGAGCAACTTGAGTGTCAGTGGTGTGGAATAAAGGAGGATGGAGAGTGGCTGATGCTGTGCAGGAGGAAAAGAAAACATCAAACTGGTGTATTCTCTTCCTTCCTTACAAGTATTTTACAATAACAACAGCAAGTCACAGCCTGAAAAACACTGCCTCCCTACCACTGTCCTCCTCTGCAGCCATATTATTTTTCAAATGCTGTGATTTCATCATCATTAGGATGACTTAAGTGGAGATAATTTTTTTTCTCCCTGCAGTATTTATCTCCATTTGCCTTAACAGTGATAAAATACTGGTAAGCTGAATGCCTTACACATGAAAGACACAACTAACCTTCACAATGAAACCAAATGGATTTGCACTGGCAAAGTGGAACAGAACAGGCTTGAGTTTATTTGCATTTTACTAATTCAAAGCTGTTTTTTAGTTGTTGTACTTTAAGCATGAGATAAAGGCTGTTTTGGCTAGAGAGACATCCTAGGAAGATGATGGGGTCTGGAATTAGCTGCCTTGGGATGTAAACCAGATTTGTGCCCTACTGAAGTCCAGTTTTGATGTAACATTATTAGTTGCTAAGCTAACCCCACAAGCTCAATTTGTTCCAGAAAAACTACCACCACCACTTTATGGAGCAGATTCACAGAAAACAAAATCATTGACAGCAGATTCTGAACTTAAGAGCACAAAAGGAGATGCTTTGCAGCAAGGCTGGCATCCCCTCTGAAAACTCAACCCCAGCAGAAAAAAAAAAAAGAAGCAGCTGTTGGATATCTATCCATGAGGACAAACCAGCCCACTCCTGCCCTGTTTCCAGAGCTCTTACATGATGAGGTACAAAAATCCTGCATAATGATTAATGCAGTACAGAATCACAGAATGGTAGGCTTAGGCTGGAAGGAGCCTCTAAAGATCATCCAGTCCAACCCTCCTGCTCGAGCAGGTCCACCTAAATCAGATGCAGAGCACTGCAGGACTTGAAAAAAATCACCAGCATCCTGGCTCCTTCTGGGCAGCTTCCCACTGGGAAATGATGCCCCAGGTGTGTAGTGATCTCCCTATTGCACACTTCTGTGTTATCCACTATGTGGACTCACCTGTGACAGTGATTTGCAGTATCACCAAGTTCTCCTGCAGATCCCAGGGCCACATCAACTATGTCTTTATGTGATAATGTTGTGTGGGACTAAGTGCAACAGGAGTGAATGCTCTCTGGATGTTGATGGATTGCTGACATCTGAAGGAACAAATAAAATGACCTATGCAGAAGAGTGGTGTGCAATACTGGCTGATATGAAGAGGTTTTGTCTACATGAAATAAGCTTCACTGGTTTCCAACACAGAAACTTGTGTTCTTGGCATATGTTGATGAGTTCTCATCAGTAACCTTTTTTTTTTTTTTAAATGGAGGAAGCTCCTGATGCCATTCATAAGTAAAGCAGGAATTGCAGCTGCTTTCTTTGTATCATCAACAGTGCCTGTAATTTAAACCAAATATTTATTAGGTTATAATCAGACTTTATAGTAGTATACAGAATTATAACAACCTAGGTAGTTATAGTCCTGTGGGTATAGAGGCTTACTATTCTCTGCTTTTTGTGCTTTGGGAAGATTTTCAAGACAATACAATACAATTTTGCACTACTCCCCACATCATTGCACTTACCTGTAGATGCAGAGATTGAACTGTTATTGGTATGGGAGCAGGAGGTGGGGGCGGGGGGAAATATCCTGCTCTGCTGCTAATTCACCTCAATCCCTGTACATCTTTTTGACAGGCCACCATGTTTGTGCAAGCGTGTATCAGCATTTATTGCAACAACAAACTTGCTCACCCTTAACCTAATGCTAGTGAGGTGAGAGACACCGCTACAATGCACAAGTTGCCTTAAAGTACTCAACGTGAAATACATTGATGAATCCATTAAGCTGCTCCACTTTACACAGGTGAAGCAATTTTAACTTGATAATTTCCTTCTTTCTCTCTTCTTATTTCCAGGTAAACAGCCTGGCAGGAATTACTTCTCCTACTACAGAACACTGGTGGCCATTTGGATTATTTTCGGCCTTGCCTGGATTGCTCTTCTATTTAATTTATTGACAACGGTACTAGAGGATACTGAAAAAAAAATTGCCAAGGATCTCCATCAAATTGGAAAGGTGATTAAGGACAATGAATCAAACCAACAAAGAAGATGCTGGCCTGCTCAGTTTGTTCCAGAAGAGCGACCTCCACAGCTTTATGGAGAGGATGCACAGAAAACAGAGTCGTTGGCAGCAGATTCTGAACACTTAGACAGTGAAAGAAAAGCTTTTTCTTGTAGCAAAACCTTTCCCATAACACAGGAGAATTGACTTCTTCATTGGAGAGTTGCTAATGAATTACTCTAAAGAAATTCCCACGGAGATAAAATTTCTCCTACATTTTGCTGAGACCTTTCAGAACTCAAGACTTACAGTTACACAAAGCCAAAGATTAACAGTAGAGAAATTTGCTGCTCAGTTTGCAGCTAGGTTGTGCTAACAACCTGAGAACTGCACTTGTTTTGCAAGGCATTTTTAAGGTGCTTTCACAAAAAAAAATGCAGAGGAGGGACATGGCAGAACTGGTTCTATTTGGATTGAGCTGCTTACAAGAAATCATGTTTCTTCCAGGAACTGACATGCACAAGCTTTTCTGAGGCATCCCATAGCACCTTTGGAAGAAGAAATGAGGGTATAGAACTTAATAGATTCACGATTTGAGACATCACCTTGGATAACTTATCTGAAAGACATGTTTAAAGGACAAGACCTCAGCTCAGTTCTGAGACACTAGAAGCATCTAATGGACAGGGTTAGACAAAAATTTGCATGTTAGAAATTATTACTTCTACCTCTTCCTGTTTTACACTAAGACAAAGGCAATTTCATCTTTTATCCCTGTGCCTTTGAAAAAAAATCTTTCTGATGTTGTTTATAAAGAACATTCTAGCCCATGCCTTTAGATAAAATTTTCTAATGTTATTCTGCATGCACTTATAAGAACAGAGGAGTCCTCCCTGCATCAGAGCCTTGCTGCTGTGGTTCCATTCCATAGGAGCCATCAAGTGAATGAAAAATGATTTTGTTGTGCTGGGCTAAGGGAGCTTTCCAGGTGCTAGTGTTGTCTAAACACCTTCAAACAGATAAGAAAAGGACAAGTAGGGTGTTTCAGATGTCCTGCCTGGCATGTAAGCTATCCCTGGGTGAATACCCTGGCCTTTAAAGGTTCTGTTTAAAGGTGGCAGGTGTCTTTGTCGACAGTGTACAAAAACCCTACCTTGAAGTGCTGGCCAAGCAGTTGTGGCAGACACGGTTGTAGAGGTGAAAAGTTCTATGGGTGTATATGGTCACCCTAAAAGTTAGTCTTGTCCTGTGTCTGACCGTGCCTACTGGAGGCACTTGCCTCCAAGCAGAATAAGAACAAGGCAGCTCTGCCATGCTCCCGCACTGGAGTCCAATCCCTCTTCCAGTAGTCGGGGGATCAAAGGCTGCCCAAACAGGAGGTGGAGTCTCTGTAGTTCAAAAGTCCATTATGATGCCCAACTGCTGAACACCATCACCCACAGGACCTAGCCAAGGCAGGCTCTAGGTTTAATACACAAAGTGTCTCCCTTTGACAGTGCCGAACATGTCACTGGGCAGGTTTTCATGACACCTTCAAGTTCCTGTTTTGTCAGACAGTGAATAATTGTTCTCTGCTCATCCTCTGGGTGTTAGTTACAGCAAGACCAACCCTTACCAGAGCTATTCCTGTATGAAAGGGAGAATAAATTACAGCTGTAAAGCAATTTTAGGTCATAAAGATGCAATCAGCCTTCAAGTCGTAACTAATTCAGTCAAACAAAACCACACTTCTTGCCAAAACAACCCCCCTGGTTCAAGACTTGGCATGTAGACCTGACCAAATACATACTTTTTTTCCATCCCCAAATTATTTTACGTTGTTGCCCTCAAGGCTGACTTCTCACCTGCTATATCTGACTGTCACTAAACCTTTCTGGGGCAGCAGGAACAAGAGATGACTGAAATCAGAGCAAGGGAGCAGGGGTATCGTAGGAGACACTGGTCCTTGTGCAAGCCGTGGCCCTGTTGCTGTCACAAGGAAACACCATAGCCAGGCAGAGAAAGCAGCTGCATGCTCTCAGGCAGGGATCTCTTCACCACTCTGTTTTCCCCTCTCACGAAGCATTGACTCACATGATTGTTTCTCAGGCATCATTTTTTTCTCTTCTGCCTTTTCCCAGCCTTTCCAACAAGGACCACTCACCTCATTTGCAGTCTCACAGGGGTACTGTCAGGGCTGGTTCAGGGAAAGGTGGTTCTGCCTTGGGATGCAGCGATGATTTTGCAAAGGTTCTCATCGTTCCTACCAGGTTACTGATGTTTGATGTCCCCCAGCCTCAAGGTGGCAGGCAGGGCCTCTGGGCCAGCACCACACATGCTGGGGGAGAAAGAAGAGCCTCCAAGGAACATCTTGAAGTTGACACACCTTCAACTCGTTCCCACTCTGTTGCTTGCTCCCTGTCATAATAATCAAGAAGCCCTGAGACAAGCTGGTAATTTCCCATTGCAACACACAGCAGCTGAGAGTGCTTACTCATGGGACTGCCTTCCTTCAGGCACCAAGCACTAAGGTGTCCTTTCAGAGGTAGATGCCAGCCTGGGAACAGAGAAACCACATTCACAAGTGTAAAAAACCATAAAACTTCCCAGGAGAAAGTCAGATGACTGCCCTAAGAAAGAAGGCTAGCCATTCAGAAACCCTCCTAACCTGCAGGGAGGCCTTTTGAAGAAAGGATCTCAGCTTTGCTTCTCATGCCCTCTCCTGGCTGTGTGCAGCAGATTCCCTCTCTTCACACTTCTGCCAAGTTGGGGCAATTTTACTCTACCTCCTACTGTGCAGTTTAGCTGATGTAACTGCTACAGCCCTGGCCCATGCAAGTCCCAGGGCAGCAGCTTTTGTCAGTGTGTGTTTTTAAGCAGTTCATCTGAGCTCTCACTAAGGGCTAAAATGTGTCTCATTCTCAAGAAAGAATGATGGACATTTCAAACTGCTCTAGTCAGGGATCCTGTCCTGTACCCCCACTGAAACAGCTTTGTGGAGGTGAACAGGCTTTCAGCAAACCATCATGTGAAGGACCTTCATGGGCAGCACACATGGTGCGAGCAGGGTCATCTGTCATGTGCCCCCTGCACCAGCTTCCCTTGTGTATGTCTGCTGCAGGACCAAATTCAGACCCTCTGTCTGAAGAGATTGGTCCAAAATCTGCACAATGGCAGGTGTGAGTGCAGGGCTTGGGTCCAGGGTGAGCTGGCCTGCTCTGCCACAGCCTCAAGTGCTTCCAGTGCCTCTGGGGCAGAAGGAGTAGAGATAGAAGCTGTGGATATGTGGAAGAAAGGACCAGCACTCAAAGGGTGTGTGGTCCTCTCTGCTGGGAAAGGCAAGGGAAAAGCCCAGGAAACCTGCAAGTCAGGGTGGGAGGGGAACGTTTTGGATGCTACGCTGTTCCTCATGCTTAGGCTGAACAATAAAATTGTCTCCAGAAGGGCTTAGGCACAGCAACAAATCTCTTGAGGGCTGAAGCAAGCAGCCTCTTCCAACATCATAACCCTCTGAGCACTGCAAAACCAGAGCAGATCTTGTCCTCGCATCACCCCTGAAAGCGGGAGCTATTGCTTTCTGTGCAGATAGGAGGGGCCACAGAGAAAATTATGTGCATCATCTGAGCTCAGGCACGAAACCTTTGGCAAATGCCTGATTGTGTGCTCTCTCAACCAGGACCAGGTGTTCTGGTATTACTTACTAATAAATTAGGCCCAGATAGTGGTTCTGTAGTTGCTGAAGTGGAGAAAGATAATCTTGAATTGAGAGCAAAGTTCGAAGAGAGCTTCTCCTCCACAGCTGGAGATTTAAAACGGTCCCAAGACTTTTAATTCATGAATGTAAGCCAGGATCCAGCTCTGCTTCTGCACGTTCCCATTGCCCAAGAGACAGAAAATGGGAATGAAATCCATCCTGTAATCCTCATGCTGCCAAGTGGCTCAGCAGTAGCTATCCTCTGGAGCCCAGGCCCAGGGGCTCTCCAGCAGCAGGTCTGCACAGCCTGGAGCCTTTCTTGGGAGTTGTTCAGAAGCTTTCACTGCGACTCAGCCCCACTGTGCTGCTCAGGGAAACTCAAATTTTCACAGAGCAGCCTCCTGTGCAACTGCCAGCTATCCCACTGCAGCTTGTTTTCAAATGGGAAATCTTTCCAAGGCAAGCCAAATACTTTCCCATACATCAAATCATTTGCTGAAAAACTCCAGAAGTATGATCATGAAATATATTATCTTGGATTAAATGGCAGCAACATGTTCCTGCATTCATTCTGGGCTGAATCCCCCACATCTTTGCTGCCAGGTAGCAAACAGTGTGCATTTCTGCACTTGAAGCCAAGGAAATGCCATGAGAAATTACCTTTCCCTCAGAAACAAACTCCTCAAAAATTCAGTTGCCTCCAGAGATAATAGGGGAAACTGCACTTTGATCTGTCTTTAATTGGTATATGGGTTTGTTTAGGGATCTTTTGAGGTCTCCTTCAGTTAATAGCCAGTTCATGTGCAGAGATTAGTGATTTTTTTTTTTTTCTGGAAGCAGAGGGACTACTCAAAGCAGTGGAACATCTTGGCTAATGTAACATCATATAACCAGTGGGATTATATTTTGTTTTCAGAAATTACTAAATGTGGGCCACACACATGCTATTTTCCACTATGTCTCACTTGGACGTGTGCTTTCTCGCCTGACTCATGACCAAAAGGCACTGGATCCATTTCAGAACTAGTTTAACAAACATAACTAATCATTCTCCAAAGGTCTGTTTCCCATCCCTCATGATCACACCTGGGGAAATGAAGAAATCAGATTTTAGTGTCAGCCAAGTCCCTTTGTACCATTCCAGCAGGATTCAAAGTGGGCTTGAAGATTTCCTGCAAGGTTTTACATCAGCTCTCGTACTGCAAGGAAAGGGGATTCCTGGCATGTACAATAAGACTGGCCTGGAGAAGCACTGCTGGTTCCATGCTAGCAAAGTCGATATTCAGTGGGCTAAAAAGTAGGGAGGAAGCAAAACTGCTGCACTCCAGAGAACCTTGTCCATGCTCTTGCCTCCTCGCAGCCAGTCTCACCTCCATGTCTGAACATGAACTCAAACAACTCCAAACCTGCTTAGAAAATTCAGCATTTTCTATCACTAGGGATTCTGGACTTGATTGGGTTCATTCTCTCCAAAAGGTTTGGAAAGGCTCATTTTGCTGGGTTAAAGTTAAGGCAATTATTGAATCCATGTAATTACTGCTCCAACATGATTTAGGAGATGTGTCTCCTGAGTAAAGACTTTCCACATTTCTCTTTCAGTTATTTTCACATATGTGGTTGGAAATCGTAGCTGTGCTTTTGTGGTGAGATGACAGAACATAGAATCATAGAATCATGGAATCACAGAATCATAGAATGCCAGGGGTTGGAAGGGACCTTTAGAGATCATCTAGTCCAAACCCCCTGCAGAAGCAGATCCACCTAGACCAGGTCACATAGGAACATGTCCAGGCGGGTCTTGAAGACCTCCAAGGAAGGAGATTCCACACCCTCCCTGGGCAGCCTGGGCCAGGGCTCCCTTACTTCACAATAACATAGTTTTTTCTTATCTTTAACTGGAACTTTTTGTGTTCCAGCTTCATCCCATTACCCCTTGTTCTGTTGCTAGCTACCATAGAAAAAAAGAGATGCCCCAACCTCCTGACACCCACCCTTTAGATACTTGTAAATGTTAATAAGACCTCTGATATTCTCATTTTTAGGGCTGGAATTTGTTAATGACACTTCCCAGTCATCGTCCCAGAGCCCTCTGTGGGGATAAACCTGCCTTGGCAAACTGACCAGCACAAGGTAGAAAACAACCTCCTAGAATGCAAATGTCAAGGCAGAAGCATCATTCCTGATGCATGACAATATGCATGCTGGTATTTGCAGTTAATAAACAGTAATAAACCACTCTAAATTGGGTAAAGCTTTGGTGTAGAGGCCAGGGTGCCATTCAGCTACACTTCTGGGAAGTTAAAAACGTGACTGAAAATTTCCACATAGAGAACACTCAGTTTTTATGGTTCATGGGCAAAAGCAGATAATGGACACCTTGTGCTAAAAACCTCAAAGCCCCTTTTTAACTCATAGATGCCAAATAGCAGAGGTATGAGTTTACAGCATCGTAGTCACTTCACCACCAGTGCCATCTGTCATATGTGGTGTCAGCATGGTGAGGAGAGGTGGCACAGAGAAGGACAGGCAAAACACTCTTCCCCGTGGGATTATGGATAGCAGCTCATTTTTGGGGTGAGCAGTGTAACTCTACATTGTAGGTGAACCCTTCTTATGAACATCAGTGATGCTCCAGGTGTCCATCAGCTGAGACAGTGAGTCTATTTTCTTGTCATCTGAAAGCCTAATTCACTTTTCCCAGGCTTTTAGTCATATCACAGCTTGTCTTGTATCTCAGACCTGCCTTCACTCACTTTTGAGCTCATGTGTACTTGACCACGCCACAACCACATGCCACTAACAGAGGTAATCAGTGCAAACACTCTAAACTCTACCCAAATCAACAAAAGGATTTCAGCAGATAACATCCAGACGGTCAGGCGTGCCCCAGCATGCTGCCATGTGTGTGCTGTGCCTCCAGATGTCAGCATCAAACCAAGCAAAACCGTGCATAAAAAGCACCCAAACTCTGCTTGCAGGCCTCGGCTTCCAGAAACACACTCCCTTCCCTGCTCTCCTGCCTGGGACTGAGAGATAGGGTTTCCAGTTCACCTGGAAACAGTGCTCGGTTCACAGGCAAAATAAAAACAACAGCCCGGGGGATATACTTTTTGGCTGTGAATGTGAGTGTTTTGCTTTGCTGTTGGGCTTAAGAGTAACAGGCTCTTTGCTCACACTTTTACATGAGGGTGAAAGCAAGGCATGTCCAGTACCTTTTCTGACCGTATTGCATATTCATCTCTTCCTGTAGATGTTCCTGTGTGTCACGAAGCTGATGAGCTGAGAAACACAGCAATCAGCTGTGAGTAAAGGGTCTGAGAAGGTAAGTGTGGGTCAGATCCTCCACTGCTGCGAGGTTGAGGTTAACTGAGCAACAAACGGGTTCTTCTTGGCCTGTTCAGTTCATTTTATGGTGCTCTTTTAGCCATGTAAATTTTCCTATTAGGAAAAAGAAAACAAAACCTTTTAAAAACCCCTTCTCTGTCTGTTCTTCCCCCCAAGTCTGCCTTCTCCTTACAGCCCACACGTTTTAAATGCATTCAGAATTTACGGGGAGGGAAAAGGACACTAATTCTGCTCAAAACTGGCGTTTACATTGTCCCTGTCACAGTGTGGAGCTGTGACACAGGATGAAGTCACAAGTATGCAGTGGCACTGGCACTAAGCAGTCTCCTGTGTCAGACCCAAAGGAGACTGCTGGTCACCTTTCCACAAGGTGTGGAAGGATGGGAAAGGGCAGGGTGGCTGAGAGCATCTTCCAGCCTACCCTTGCACTTGCAGGTAACTGGGGGGAGATTCAAGAGCTGTTTAGCTAAACATATTGAAATAAACATTACACTGAAGGAGATGCCAGATTCCCCAACACTTCTAGAGCACAGAAGCGGTGGTTTTACATGTAAAAGAGCCTCCAGACCCTCCTGCACCAAAGAGTCCACCTTTAGAGCAGAGCTGCACCTACCAAAGCGTGAGAAGTGCTGGAGGTGCCTGGAGGGATCATGACACAAAAGATTAATGGATCTCTTCCAGCCATAGGTTGTCAGTTAAGTCAAGCACTGCTAATGCCAGTTGTTGTCCCGAGACCTCTGTTAGCACCATGACGAAGCTTTTTTTAGGTCCTCTGTGTAAACAGGCATAATCCTTGTATGCCAATGGATCATATCCTTGAGATCCCTAGAGAGCAGGGCAAATGTGGAAAGAAAGGGAAAGGAAATCCCTTATTTCATAATGGTGCAAACAGACATGTCAGGAGAATTACATCAACATGCAGCACATATGAAATTTAATACTCCCCCTAATGCATTTAGATGAGGCAAAATGCAAAGTCTATACTGCCTCTGGGATTAATTCTGGTAGGAAGCTTTCACCACTAGGAACCAAGGACTTTCTCCTTACTCTGGAATTCGAGCCTTTGTTTTCAAAGCCTTCCTGAGAGACTTCAAAACCAAGTTTGTTAAGGGGAATATCACTCTTTGAAGATCTGTCTTCCAGAATGAAACCCCAGCGCTCTTCCCAGCAACGCTGGTGGAAATCAAGAGCAGCATGCTTGAAAATCAGTGAACATCCATGGGGTCACACAGTGCAAAAGAGGAGGGTCTGATCCTTTGTGTTGCAGAAAGCCAGGACATGCAAACACAGGCAGCCTGATGTCAGCTAGCATCGCTGCAACTCTGCATCAGACTTGCCTGGATTGCCACCAGTTTGACTGTGTCCCATTAAGGATCTCAAAGGCTTGTAGCTGCAAACAATATTCTCTTTGCAGTCCTTGCAGGCAGGAGGAGCCTGAGATCTTCTGGATGGTTTCCTTACCTCTTATATCAGACTATAGAGATGAGATTCTGCAGAGGATACAGCTCAGATGTGGCTTGAATTCAGACAAGTGACTTGAAGTGATGATTTCCCCCCCACCGGGCTGCAGATGATCGATGTATTATGCATGAAAATAGTGCCAGGCACAGATGGGGTGGGAGTAAAAGGTGTGAGCTGATAGTGACAGCAGCCAAGCTCTGTGAGAAAAGACTCTGCAACACACTTGCGTATTGGGCAGAAAAAAAAAAAAGGATGCAGCATGCATGAGAGACCAGCTATGGTCTAAAGGGCAAAACAGTTTAATTACAGCCAAAAGTGAGCTTCATGTGAAGACTTGAGTGGCATGGCTGCCAGAGGGAACAGGGGCTTATCCTTGATCATTCAAGGAAGCATCTTTCCATCTCATGTTCTTGAATAACGATAAGGACATGGATGAAATAGTTATTCTGGGGTTTAAAAGTTAAGGACAGGGAATCCAACGTGGTGAAATGGTGCTTCATCATATTGTCTCCAGCAGGAACCTGGCTTATGCTCAGCACGATGCTGAGAACTTGGCACCAGGTCCAAAGCTGAAACAAACAGGAATTTCTCCATAGATGCTTCAAGGGTTTGGATCCAAGTCCCTGAAGACCGGCACACATGGCCTGATCCTGAAGAAACAATGGCAGTTTGGATGGGCAATGTGTCACCAACTTGGAGCCAGGTGGCTACAGACTTCAGAGTGAGGATGAGTTGAGCTTCAGTACCATCTGCAAAAGGGCCTGTCACTGTGAGAAAGACCTTAGCAAGTGTGCTATCCATAAAGACCCATGAGGAAGCAGTGATGGTCCAAAGAAAAGCCTTCTGGTCAGGCTTGGAGCACTCCAGAGATCATTGCAAGACCAGATGCTTCACATAAGCAGCTTCCCTTCTGCAATCAAACCATGAGAAGGAGATACTCTGCTCCTTACACAGCCTCTTTGAAGAAGTTCCAGCTTTGAAGTACAGATCTGACAGTTGGCAAGACATCATTGGCTTTGCCAAATCTGGCCACAGCTGATCCCTGATGCAATAAAATGTTGGCCTTGGATCACCAGAGGCTGAGAATGAGCTTATCTAGAGGATCATGATGCAAAGGCAGTACAGACTTGCTAGCAACTTGCAATGCATTTGCCAGTTCCAGGCTCTGTGGAAGCCTGACCCTACACAGAGTCCATTTTTCGCTAGAAGCCCTGCCCAGTGGTGCCAGTGATGTAACAACTGTAAGAAATCTATGTCTGAGGGATCTAAGCTGTGCATTCAGAGACATGCAGTAATCCTTGCAATGCTGAGACACAATGTTTTGGGAGGTCAGGCCAGCAAGCCCGATAAATGTTTTACATGGCTTAGTGTCTGAGGCCTCATTAAATGTAGCTGTTTCACTGCTCAGAAAGACAAATTCCCAACAATCAGATGCTCAAATTTGTCCTTGAGATTAGGCATTTCTGGTAACACTGTCCCAGCTTAAGCTTGCAAAGAGACTTCTCCTAGAGGGATCAGAAGGGACAAGGTGTCAACTCACGGGAAGCCGAAGGGGTTGCAACCCATTTATGGACATGGTGACATCCCAAAACCAAGAACAAACTTGTGATAGAGAGGGTGCATTAGGAGACTAGAGGAGCCCAGCACTCACGATGGTTTGTGATGGGACATGTTGCATTGTGCTCTGCTAGCCAACAGTCTGGATTGTCTCTGCTTCCCCTCCATCTCACAGCTTAGAAAGCCTTCTCACGGAGCTTTCTTCACACACGTCCTGAGACACTTTCAAACAAGCTTCCCTCTCACTGCAGCTCCCTAAACTGTAGGAGGCCCTGAAGGGCTTGGGTAAGACAAGTTTTCTTAGCTTTATACCCAGCCAAGACTCACCACAGACTATTAAAAGCCCTACTCGAGCTGGCTTTAAGGTCAAACTTTGTGGACTAGCATCAGTCAGGACCTGGCCTTGGTCCATCTTACATGGCTGTCCTCATCTCATGGCATTTTCAAGGAGCTCAGCAGCGATTTCTGGATCAAAGCTAATCGATAACGCTGGAGCCCTCTTTACCAAAAAGCTTTCACTAAATTACTGCATCCTTCTAAAAAAAAAACAAAAACCTAGAAGTGAAACCCTAGCAGACCTCAGCACAATGCCAGACAGACTGTCACTACCAAATCATGTTTATTTTTTTCCCTCTCTGGCTCTTGGCTGGCCCCATTACCAGCATATCTTAGTGTCTCTCAGTCAGCAGCATATTTGCCTTCTTCCCCTTCCCCCTACCCTGTGGTACACGTCTCCTCTCAAGTACAAAGCGGACTGACACGGCAAGTTTTTGAGCCTATTTAACACACACTTTATCTGAGGAGAACTAGATCCTGTGACAGAGGCTCAGAATTAATTAGACGAAGGTGAATTCCCGTCACAGAGCCTGCCACGGTGTCACTGCAAAACATTTTAACAGCCAGTCTCAGGCCCTTGGCTGCCTTTGTGCAGCGTAAAGGAATTATTTGTACCTGCCTGGTGAAAAGTGTCAGCCTCCTCAGAGGTGCTGCGACATTGCAAACATGGTTCACACTTGTTATTTCACGAGCAGGGCAAAAAGAAATGGGTGTATGGTGGGTGTCAGCTGTGCACTCACTCAGTGCTTGGCTCTGCTGTGCTCAAGCCCTTCAGGCTCGTCAGTACAGTTGTTTGTGTACAATCCGTGCAATGAATCCTCCCTTGCAGATGAGATGCAGCCAGGCTCAGTGATTTGGCCAAAAGCAGAAGGGCAAGGAAGTGAAAGTTTAACTGCAAATCTCAAACTCCAGCCTGTCCTTGCTGAGCCCCACCAGCAAGGAGCAAATATGAAGCTGAACCCCTCTCTCCCATCTCCCTTTTGTCAAGTGTCCTCAGCCCTTTCCTCTCCCTTTTCACTGTTCCCTGCAACCCAGGGTATGGCTGGGGGAAACTTATCATCCTTCACACCTCAGCTCTAACTGCTTCCCCTTCCCTTTGATGCGGATGTTGCAACTGACACATTCCAACTGGTTGGTTGTGGTTGGTGTTTTTTTTTTTAACAAACAGGGTTATGTTTTGGAGTTTTCTTTACATACCTGTGTCACAAATCTGCACACAGCTGAGGTGACAATGGGGTTTGTCTGCAAAGATCATTATCAATGATCACGGGAGAGCAGAGGGTGAAAATGAGTACAATTGCATTTCAGCGTGGAGCAAGAAAGGGAAACTCTTTTTATTCCTTCTCCTGCAACATGCATTTTCTCTTCTTCTTTCTCAACAGCTACCAGCTCCAGGGCAAGGAAAGAGGGATGGAGGGATGAAGGGGAGGTTGGGTACAATGTATAGAGGGGAGATTGGAGCACAGGGCAAGCAACAACAGGGGAACAGACACCTCTGCCTTTCCTGCAGTAAAAGAGCTGTCTGCACATCCCAAACTCTCTCTCTGTTGGGACTATCTGGGACTGTGACACTCTTTTATGAAATATTGGAGGCAGATCAGATTTACCCAGGGGCTTTGGGGTTTAGTCAGAGCTCCTGGACCTCCCCGAATTGACTGCTGTCTGCAGAGGACCTTGGGGTCACTTAGGGGAGAAGTGCTGAAGAGACCAAGCTGCTTCTGGGCAGAAAGTCTCATAGGCAGGTTCCTCATGCACAGGGGGACAGGATGAGCCATCAGCCAGAGGATCCCACGTGAGCCCTGCGAGAGGAAGTTTTCCATCTGATTAGCAGGAAAACGGGGCTATTCTGGGTGAACTCAGCTGTGGTGCAAAAACAAAGTCCTTCCTCATTAGGGAGGGATCTGACAGGCTTCTCTGGGAGCCTGAGGTGCGTCACACAAAAGATCAGGACTCATTCTTGAAGTCTTTCCTCCTCTTCTGCCAGCAAGAAAACTCATTTCAAATATCCCCTAAAGAACTCCACTCCACGACCCCCCTTTCAGATATGAACAGGAGGAATTCACCTCATTCCAGGGAGCAGTGCTGCAGTGGGGATGGCCAGTCTCCCTGCCCAGACCATGAGCTTTGCACCTAACAGTGACTTGCTAGCTACAAGGATTTTCAAATGGTCTTGTAGACAGTAGCAGTCACACTTTGTCCAAAACTTAGGACCTGAACTGAAGAAGTTTAGTTTCAGCTCTCATCAGCTGCAGAGGTCACAGTTAAGTGAAATCGGCTTAAGCTGGGATTGGAAAACTGTGTCTGCTACATTAGCAGAGAGATCAGATGACAGATTTGTTCTGGCCTCATTATCTAGCCATAAAAAATGAAGTATTTGGGGAATGGGAATGCAGAGAGCAGGAGGGATTTCTAAAGGATCTCTGTGCATTATTTGCTGTCTGAGAAAATGAGACCAAAGGACTCCCCACCCAAACCATCTGATGCGAGCTCTTATCTCCAATGTCAAACTGAAACCAGGAGAATCAGTCTCTTCCTTTTGCAAATAGTTGGGGGAGCAGGGGCTCCTGCGTGTCTACAGCAGCTCACATTTATTTTTAGCTTCTTCTGTTTGGTTAGTGAGGTCACTGGAGCCCAAGCTTAAACATGTTTTAAGAAAATGTTACCCTGACCTGCCAAGCTCTGAATTGCCTGTAGCTACACATACCCCAAAGAAACAGAGCTAATGGTGCAAGGGAATGTTAAGCTAGCATTTTCTGCTAGAGTTCAAGTAGCTATGTATCCTCATTTATTGCAACCTTTTTTTTTTAATATATATATATATGAAAAATATAAAGCACACTTTGAACAGTTTTGATCCAAAAAACATTCATGAAGCTATTTCCCGACTGAAGTAGTCCCTGTACCTTTTCCAGTAACTCTACATTTAGGATTTTATTGACACAGTTCAAGGATTAATTCACAATTTCCAGTCCTCAGTATAAAAAACAACAACAACATTCAGCCCTCCCTTCCTCAGAGTCAGGAAGCATTATCTGAATCACCGCGAGGAAACAAACGTCAGGGTACCACCAGCTCCCATCTTTTCCAGCTTCAGCCAAGCTAGAAAACAAGTTTGTGGGGGAAAGCCTTCTCATGGAGCTGCAGAGATAATAAATAGCAAACAATGCTTTTTGTAATGATAGCTTGTTCTGCTAATGCACTATGCTCCTGTTGGAGTCCCTGAGGCCAGTGCTGGAGGCATGCCAGGATAGAGATGCAGGGGAGCAGTCAATATTTCATCTCTGTTTCACATGTGAGGTGAAGCTGAGGAGCCTTCAAGAAGCTGAGTGGGTGATGGGTAAGGTAGCATAGCCCCAGATCTTGCAGGGGCAACACTTGTCCTATCAGGCTTTTTGAGTGCTCTACTGGGAATTACGAGCACACTGGTGTAAACTTGGCCTCTGCAGATGCTACAGCCCCTGCTCAAAGAAAAGGTGTCCCTCAAAGTGAAAAAACCCACCTTCAGAACGTGTATCTATCCTTAGTCTTTAAGATGAGTCATTCTGGGAAAAGCTCCTTCCTAAATGATGATATAACGATCTCTTCCCTAGGGATATATTCATGTAGCTGCAGGTGACCAAGTTAGAGAAGCTCAGCAAAAGTTACTGCTAACAAAATAAGCCTCTGTGACTACTCATGTGCAGACTTTTAGCTCACTGCAAATGCAAAACAAAATATCCCTGCAGGGTGACTGGAGCTAATACGCTTGACTTTGCATTTGCATTTGGCTCAGAGTTGCACAGAGCTTCTTACTAGGGCAAAAGTGATAAAGAATTAAGCTCCTGTAACTCAATTGCTTGCAAGTACTTTCTAAGTCTCTAGGGGAGGGGAGGGTGGTGTGAAATGTTGTAGAAGAAGCACACCTCATGCCCATGGGGAACAAGAAAATGTCAAAGGTTTGTTTCAGCTGTGCTGGCTGTGCAGTGTGTCTGAAGTTCACACACCGAGACCAAATTCCCATCTTCCTATTACCAGAGTGCTGAACATTTCCGCAAGCAATGTTATTCATCCAGAGAAGCCTCTGTGACTGCAACAGCAAAAAAATATACAAATCAAGATACTTAATTCTAGAAAACCAGCATTTATGGGCTCCATTCAGACCTTCTGTTGTTCTTTCATTATTTATATGTCTACTTTCCTAAACTGGTAAGAAAAGTCCTCTCCACTGGATGCCAAGAGAATGGCTGCATATGCCTTGTTTTGGGGTGTGGATATGGACATCCCCATTGAGGCATCTCTTTTTTTGATGGTATCTAGCAACAGGACAAGGGGTGATGGGATGAAGCTGAAACACAAAAGTTTCCACTTAAACATAAGGAAAAACTATTTCACTGTGAGGTGAGGGAGCCCTGGCACAGGCTGCCCAGAGGGGTTGTGGAGTATCCTTCCTTGGAGGTCTTCAAGACCCACCTGGACATGTTCCTGTGTGACTTGATCTAAGTGAACCTGCTTCTGCAGGGAGATTGGACCAGATGGTCTCTAAAGGTCCCTTCCAACCCCTACCATTCTGTGATTCTATGATCTGCTACCTACTTACTAATCACTGGCCAAAACTGCAGATAATTTGTGAATCACTGAATTATTGAAAATAAATACCACATATGTGATGATCAGTCATCCAGGAAAACTCACTGAAAACTGTTGAGACACTTGTGCTATGGCAAAGGAGTGATTTAAGCTATCCAGACACACACAGCTATGTATCCAGGCTCATTCTGAGCAGTGTGAGAACGAGCAGGGAAAAAAAAATAGAAGAAAATCCCCCAGTAGTTCATCTGTGGAGGGTAATTTACTGGGTCTAATCAGAGCAAACATCTCTATGGCTGGAATGTTGAAATAAATTAAATATAAAGCCTTCAAGGTCATAACTTCCCCAGCTAATAATGCAGCACTGCTGAAGTCAGGTGCATACACTCCAGGCAAAAGCACTGTGCTCTACTGTGAAAAATCTTAATCAGTTGGATGTAATGGGAGTATTTCAAGCAGCAATCAGGCCTCCTGAAAGAAAATGGAGTAAATAGAGGTTATAGAGGATTCAGTCTTCAAGAGAAAAATTGAGCAGGATTTTCAAAGGAGTTTTGGTGCTCAGATTGGAAACAAAATAAATACAAAGGAATGTTTGTGAGGGAAAGAGTGAGAAGAGTCTTGCTAGCAAGGTGTATGTAAGGTGTGAGAAGCACATCTCGCTGTTCCGCCTCTGAAGTCTGATTGCTGCAGTGCCCATGTTACACGTCCCAGCTCCTGCAGTGACCATTTCCCCAAGTCGAAGGTTTATAACCCTCTTTCAGATCCAGCTACCCCAGCCAGCTAGTCAAGAGATTATCCCCTCACCAGCTGCACAGCAGACATTTCTCTGCCTTTCAAATTCCAGAGCTGAAGACATCTGCCTGCAGAAACGACAAATATCACCTTAACATTGAGTGGGTCCCAGGTAAAGGGCAGTGGGGTGGCTCCAGCTGATGGATCTTGAGGTTCTCTAAAGTTCTGAGCCTTTGAGGTCTGCTTTAGCAGCCCTGGTTATCATAGAACTGTTTTGCTTGGAAAAGACCTTTAAGATCATCAAGTCCAAACACTCACCTCACACTGCCAAGCCCACCACTAAAGCTCACCATGTCCCTCAGCACTGCAGCTGTATCTCCAGGGATGAGGACTCCACCAGCTCCCTGGGCAGCCTGGGACAGTATCTGATATCCCTCTGAGGGAAAAAGGACTCCCTAATCTCTAAACCTACCCTGACATGACTTGAGGCAGATTCCTCTTACTCTATCACTTGTTACTTGGTTGAAGAGACTGACTCTCACCTCACCACAGCCTCCTGTCAGGGAATTGCAGAGAGTGCTCATGTCTCCCCTCAGCCTCCTCTTCTCCAGCCTGAACACCCCCATTCCCTCAGCTGCTCCCCAGCACCCTTGTGCTCCAGCCCCTTCTCCAGCTCTGCTGCCCAGCTCTGGACACGCTCCAGCCCCTCAGTGTCCCTCTGGCAGTGAGTGAGGGGCCCAACACTGAACATACACCTCAAAGTTCAGCCTCATCAGTGCCCAGTACAGGGGAACAAGTCTTTCTCTGGTCCTGCTGGTCACAACTATTTCTGATACAAGCCAGGATGCCATTGGCTTTCTTGGCCACCTGGGCACACTGCTGGCTCATATTCAGTCACTGTGAATTAACACCCCAGATCCTTTTCCACCGGACAGCTCTCCAGCCAGACATCCCTGAGCCTGGAGCATTGCCTGGGGTTGTTGTGTCCCAAGTGCAGGACCTGGCCCTTGGCCTTGTTAAAGCTCATGCAATAGCCCCCAGCCCAGTGCTCCAGCCTGGCCAGGCCCTCTGAAGAGCTTTCCTGGTGAGCCTTCCTTATTATAGCCCTAAATGTCTGGGAGTTTGTCCTGTGCTACAATGTGATGCCCTAAGATTTCATTTTTTGCCATGGGGGTTATTTTATTTCTGTTCTGATGGCTTTGGTGGCAGCAGAGGATCTTTCCATTGCAGGATTAGAAAATTCCCTCATTTTCTTTTATCTTATTCTATTTGTTTATTTACTTATTTGATAAATCCACATTTCACAGTCACTCTCACCATTAAAAACAATTGCCACACCCTAGCTGCTATTTTAAGACTAGATCCTTTACATGTGTACACACATATGCCCACACACAGAGTGACATCCACTTTGACTTAGTCTCCTTTGCTCTCTGTTATAAAGCAGTCTAGAAAGACCTGATTGATACAGCTATTCCTTTGCCCTCCATCAGACCCTGCTTTGCTCCATTGGTAATGATCCACATCCCCAAACAAAGTGGTTGTTTGTGTATCTCTCAGTTCATCATACAGCCCTGTCATCCTCATTCACTTGCATATCTTTCAAATCCTGGGCTGAGCTTTCCCATGAAGTGCTCTCTCTCTTTCAGACTGAAAACTTCGCCAGCACTAATGGATGTATCTTCAGCAAAGTCCTGTGCCACAAAATGATGCTGTTATCCCCGTTTTTCGGAGCCAGGGAAGAAAACTGCAGAGACAGGAAGGTCAACATTGTTCAAAGCATCTGCTAATTGGCTTGGTTTTTCAGAGTGCTTATTTCCATAACACTTCACTCGGTCACAGTACAGATCCCCTTTGACTGCATCCGCAATCAAGGCAGAAGGAGGTTGTAAGTTAAAGACTGAAGCAACCAGCTTCAGTATGTAATTAGTGCCTGTCTCTGAGGGGCCTGACCTGACCAGAGACACACAGCAATATTCCCATCTGAAGCAAGCAGGGCTGAAAAAGCTCTAAAAACGTGAGTCTTCTAATGGAAACTTATCACATCTAGCTATCAGCAGCAGTCTAATACTTTTCAGCCTGTCGCCTGTCTGTGAATTCAAGCCTACCAGAAAGGTGTTTAAATTGCTGTGAAGGTATTCGTGTCTCCACCAGAAAAAAAACCACCCAAACAAACAACTCAACAAAACAACTTGAATGTCAAAATCAAAGCTGTGAAAAACACCAAGTTTTGCACAGATGCCATGGCAATAATAAACAAAGAGCAGCCAAGAGGCTTTTCGATGAGCTGATAGACTGATCAGCTGAGCTGTCAGCTGGAAAGGACACAGTCAGCTTCCTTATTTTCCAAAAAAAAAACCCAAATAAGGTGGGGACACTGTTTTTTTTCCTCCTTGCTGTTCTTTATCCCAGCACTCAAACAGTAAAGTTGCAGTTATCTTCCGTCTCTAGACACTCTGTCAGAAAAGCCTAAAGTTGCTCAGAACCAAAGGAAATCCAGGGAATGGGAAGGGTACCTTCCCCCTCTCTGCTTTGGGTGCTCCCAAAATTCCAAGGATTTCTTAAAAAGGACATAACTCTGCATTTTCTGTCAAACTTCCCATTGTTTCTTTAAGCTGAGCTGGGGTTCTGTGTCTCCTTTCTTTTCTTGCTTGTACTCAGGAATAATTCTACCAGTAGAGGTTTCAGCTGGTGCTCACACAAACGGCCATCTGATGAAATTTATGATCCAGTCTTGTTAAAATACAACCAGTCTCATCAGGCTCTGTACTAGATCAAGTCAGGTGCTCGCACCAGTCTAAAATGCTGTTGAAGCATTTGGCTTTCAGCCTTTCCAGCCTGTTGCCGTCCTCCTTGATTCTGATGGGGGAGGAACAGAAACCACAGAAAGCAAATAGCTTTAGTGTTTCCTAACATTCACCCTTTCCACTTAGAAAAGGTGGATTTTTTTTCCCTTCTACAAGGAAAACAGAAGAATATATTACAATAAAACAGTCATGGAGTTTTCTGCTTCTGGACCTCACCTTTCCTGCAGAGGTTTCCCTTTGGAGAAGCATTTCTCCCCTGTGGGTGGATGAGACTTTGGGGACACGTTCCTGCACCTTAGGCATTTTTGCAAGGTGTTGACCTCACTTCTCACCTTTATTTGGCTGCACCTCCATTTGGTTTGAGCCCCTGAGGCCTTTTTCAAAACCCAGCAGAGCCAGCAGGGAAATTTCCTATTAATCTGAGGACTCTTAGATGTGAATGCAAGTTTATTAAGCTGTGGTGGAGGAGAGAGGCAATAACTGGGAGATGAGGGAGAGACCTGGTCCAGCTCTCAGCCACCCCACTGTTGCAGACCTTGGAAATGTGGGTTCTTAGAGCTCCCCTCCCAAGCAGAAAAGTGGGGAGAAACTCCTCCTTCAGGGTGATGTGGTCCCCACCTGCACTTCATCTATTCCCAATAAAATCTGGCAAATACAGCAGAATGACCAGGTTTTGCTCAATCTGCTCATTCCATCCACCAGAGCCAGCCTAGTCCCAAAGATGGGTGAGCTTGTGAGGCAGTGAGCCTGAACCGACAATGAAAATCCTGTATGCAAGCAACTAATGGGAAAACCATTTCTTGCACTTTGGCACACATATTGCTCCAGCCACCTGAAAAGAGTAAGGCCTTTGTTCCACCCTCATCATCATTTGTATCTGGTAAATTGGCAAGGAGGTAGGACATTGACAATATTTCCACTCACGTAACAGCACCCACCTTCCCCCCTCCCTCTCAAAAAAACCGCACCCAAACCCAAAAAACACAGCCCATTACTCAGATCGTCAGATGAATCATAATAAGAGACACAGCGTTTACCACTTTCAAGCAGGAAATAGTTGCCCTTCTTAATACTTGCTAATCGCTTCACTTAAAACTAGTTTGATTACTTGGCACTGAGACACAGTATTTTAAACCAGCATTAATGCTTGGAACTTTCCTTTCACCTACCAAGAGCCCAGGCCATTAAAATTGTGTAGCAAAGGTCTCTCTGTGAGGTGCAAGATTGCTTGTTAACTCTTTTACGAATCATAAGAGATGTTTGGCTCCTGGGGCAACGTCTTGGCATATGCACCATGAAAACCATAGAGACAAGAGTGCACGTGGAGATAGACAGGTTGCTGGAGCAAGTTACATTATGGGGCTATCAGGCATATTCCTAAAAGCTGCCACATGGGCTGGGATCACATTTTCACTCTCTGAAACCAGTAGGCCAAGTCTATCAGTCTTAAGAGAATCATAGAATGGTAGAGGTTGGAAGGGACCTTTAGAGATCATCTGGTCCAACTTCCCTGCAGAAACAGGTTCCACCTAGATCAGGTTGCATAGGAACGTGTCCAGGTGGATCTTGAAGACCTCCAAGGAAGGAGCCTCCAAAACCTCTGGTGAAAACAAATTCTTTCTTAACTTGGCTTGACTTTTTCCGAACGAGTGGGAATTACAGTGTCACTCTGAGGGTATGAAGGACGTCAGGGCAGCAGTTATGGAAGCACCAGCTGTACATACTGACCTGCAGGAGCAGACTGGTTTGTGGCTTGGCTGTGCCAAACGTTGCCATTAAAATTGCCTTTGTCACAGCACTTCTTTGTGATCAGAAATTATCTTGCATTTTATACTTGACAGGAAGTTATTAAGAAATCTCCGCAGCTACAATAAAAATGATGCTTAAATTGCAATCTTTCAAAAAGAATTTGAATCTCAATACAAAGCATCAAAAAGGTAAGCAGCAGGGATGTGGCTGGCACATCCCTGAACTCTCTGTTCCTGAAAGTCTCCCTTCAGGTGAGGCTCGAGGCTGGGGACAAACCAGGCTTCGTGGCCAAGAATGTGCAGGACAGCACCCAACAGTGATCCACCTCTCCTGGCTCTGTACAAAGAGATTTAGAGGGGATTTTCAACCGCCTTCCACACCATTTAATTATTTTTCACATCAAATTCAGTGTGAAGTTTCTTTATCCTCTTGGCAAATTTTCACAGTTACACAGGACTTATCCTGTAGGATGTGGAACAGTTGAGGCTTTCTCCTTGTCCACACCTCTCAGGAGTAGCAATGCAGACTCTAATTCCTCTCTAAGGAGTCTGGCAGCTCACAGTCTTGCTTCAGAAAGCCAATGAAATACAACATACAAGAGAACGGTGATGACGTGGGTGTAAAACACAGCCTGAGTCTAACACAGGATGTTTTGCAGCACTTAGTCAAAAACACGTGGAAGAGGGTGGGCTTTGCTATCATGCCATAGACTGTTTTTTTTTAAGCAGCAGGCATCCAGAATAAAACTTACACATGAAAAAGTCTCAAATGCAACTCAGTCACAGAAAAAAAAAAAAGGCTTCCACTTTGGGGACCTGCACATAGATCTATACCCAGCAAAGCTTTACTCAGATGCAAGAATGGAATTCTAGCCCATGCATCTTCACTGCACAGGGCTAAGACTGCCCTGCCTATTTCTGCTCTTACAGGAGATTTGTTAGAGTGAATTAAAGAATCTCTCGTGGCTGGGAGAACATTTTGGATAGGCTCACTAGCTAAAATGTTGGCCTGCTGATCAGGAGGCCCCTGATCAAATTGTGTCAGAAGCATCAGAAGTATCTGGGTCTACACGTGATGGGAAGAAAACAACACTCTTACTTTCATTTTAGGAAGCCACTAGCAAAGCTGTCCATGGGAAGCAGACAGGTGAAATATGCAGAACTAAATGGAATAAATACTTAGGGCTATCAGCCAAGTTATGGCTATGAAGGTGTCTTTGCAGCTGATGTTTTTAAGGCTCTGTGTCAGTCAGGAGAAAATGAAGCCAGGAACCAGTTTCTCAGCTGGTGCTGGTGCCTAAATGTTAGTGATAAGTGGAACTCCAGCTGAGTTCTTGTGCTTTACTGTCACTGAAACTGAAGGTAGGAATTGAAGATTAGCACCATGCTTCCATAAAACCCTGGCAAATGTTTTTGGCGAGACTGCCCTTGATTCACACCATTGGATGGCAGAGAGAGGATCACAAGACAATGGCCAGTGGTGTCCCACCATTGTCTTCTTGCTCTGACCCCAGAAATGAGCACAGAGATGGAGGAGCTGCCATGGTGATACATAAATGTATCTCCTTGTATGCCCTGTGCTCCTTGGAATGCAGTTCACTGCAGAAAGGCCTACTGGGGCAGATTGGGGAAAGGATCCTTTAAAAGGGTAATATTGCAGAAAAAGAGACAAGGTAACAATTTAGGAAGACACCAAAGATGGGCTGTTTTATTTGAGCAAAGGAGATCCTAGCAAAAAAGCAGAGACCCAAAGAAATCTGTCACCAGACATTCCCCGGGCTGGGAGATGTCTCCTCTAATCTCCAGGGTCAAGTTTCAGTGAGAAAAGACACTGTCAGGGCTGAAGATTATGCAAGTGCCACCTCTGACATGGAAAGCACTGGTTCCAGCTTCGTCAACACTAATTTTGGCACCTAGCATGACCATTATGGGTTCTGGATTGATTGAGTACACCATGCTACAAGAGAAGCACCTTAATTTTCTATGAATAAAAACCACACTCCATGCCTCCAGAATAAATAATTGCGTTTTTAGGATCCTTTCTCGTCTTCAGCCCACCTCCTGTATCCTTTATTAGTCCTGTAAACACTTGATGAAGGACTTATAAAGAGCATGGCAGGAACTGAAACTTCACATTTTTGTTTCCAAGTTTCAAAAAATACTTCCCAAACATCTCTTATTCCTCTACAGGAAATCCCTTTAAAAACATTCTTCACTCAGCAGTGAAGCAGTTGAATCAACACACACCCCATCTCAAGTTTCTGCTGGTAATTAAAAAAACAAATTAATATCTGACAGTATGGCAATCTTTTATCATTTCTAGATAAGCATTAATGTGTCTGGTTATTTCCAGACCTTCACTGGTGCAACTGGAAAAGCAAATTAGACAGTGTTGGTAGCAGTGTCCTTAATATTTCTTCTTTTGTGCTGTTACTGTTAATTTATTCCTTTAAGCCAGTTTTTGCACTGTCACTACTGTGAAGGTTTCCTCAACAATTTAATTACGAAGAAAAGAACCCTCCAACATGAAATTGCTACAGGATAGAAATCAATGTTTAAGGTGTCAGCTTAAAAAGCAGCTCACATCCTCTGCATGTGTGAGAAAGAATGTGAACACCTCCACCAAGCCTATTCGAATGTGTAGATTTATAAACTCTCCTTTGTAAGGAAAACATTTGCCTTGATGTTCTATTGTCCTTAGAAGTAAGTGTTTTTTGGTTAATCGAATATACATTTGTGCAGTGCAGAAAATAAAGAGAAGTTATTATCCCTTAAAGACCCCACACGTCTGAGGAGGTCCAAGGCTTTCTGAGAACCAAACATTTTGTAAAGATTTTTGAGCATGCATAGTCTGTTTTGCCCATAAATGCCACCCACTCAGAGACAAAGGAACTAAAGTAGGCTGTAATTACTTCCCTACACAATAGATTCCAATTGCTCCTATCAAGAAATATTACATAATTATTATAACTTAGGCCTGTGATTATGTATTTCCTCAAAGGAGAATCACATATAATAGAAAGCAGTGGGACTTACGGCTCTTCGTCTATTGTGTCAACTCAGACATTTAAATTATTTGATTAGAAAGCTAAATAAAGACCTTGAGTCCTAAAAAGCACTTCCTCATCAGCTGTCAGGATTGAAGGAAGCAATAAATGATGGGCCATGGGTATTTGTATAGCAAAAGTGGAGAAGCAGGAGAATAGAGAGGAGAGGATGTGTTGTGTGTCTGCTTGTGTCCATCCATCCTTCCTTCTGTCATAGTCTTGGGCATCCTCTCTGTGCACATCTCACAAGGAATTTGCAAGGAGCCCATAAATAAGACCATCTCTCCCTAGAAGATGAAGACAAAAGTCAGCCTGTGGAAGATATCAAGAAACATCAGCTCCTCCTCATTTTCCTCTTCACGTTCTTGCAGACTCACCCTCTCCTCTCTCTCACACCAGCTGGATTCCTGGCTATCTGTACAATGTTCCGACTGAGGCAGGGCCTGCACATGCTGGGATGTGGGAGGACAAGGAGGAAGCAAGACTTCACAGGGGCTTACCACATTTCTCATCAATTTTGCAGGTCTGATTTAAAATGATTGTTTCTCATGCTCTCGACTCATACCTCAGATAATGCACATCTCTTTGATGTTACCAGCACTTAGGATAAGCCCACCTGCTTCATGGCCTTGGATAACCTGCACAAAACAAAAGGCAGACGGCTACTAAAACCAGGGCAAACTGTTAGCTAGAGAGAGCAAGCTCTGAGGATGACATCTAGGGCTGGAGACACACAAAATCCCTTAGTGCTGAACGGCAGGTTTCTCAATGCACTCACCTAGAATCACAGAATGAATCATAGAATGGCAGGGTTGGAAGGGACCTTTAGAGATCATCTAGTCCAATCCCCCTGCAGAAGCAGCTTTACCTAGATCAGGTGGCATAGGAACATGTCCAGGCAGGTCTTGAAGACCTCCAAGGAAGGAGCCTCCACATCCTCCCTGGGCAGCCTGGGCCAGGGCTCCCTCACCTCACAGGGAAATAGTTTTTTCTTATCTTTAAATGGAACTTTTTGTGTTCCAGCTTCATCCCATTACCCCTTGTCCTGTTGCTAGCTACCATAGAAAAAAAGAGATGTCCCAACCTCCTGACACCCACCCTTTAGATATTTGTAAATGTTAACAAGATCTCCCCTCAGTCTTCTCCAGACTAAACGGCCCCATTTCCCACAGTCTTTCCTCGTATGAAAGATGTTCCAGTCCCCTGATCATCTTGGTGGCCCTGTTGCACTTCAGGCAGCAACACTTTGCATTTTCTGAAAAGCAGGAAACAGAATGAAAAAACAAAAATAAAAATTTAAAACCCTTTTGGGCTTGTACAATGCCATGCCAACAACTGTAGCACGAGAGAGGAGAAGGACACCGACTCAGATCTTGGCCTCGAGTCCAGTCCTCTCCATTAGCAGGCGGGATCCAGAGACGGGACAAGCGTGTCCGGCATCTGCAGGCTGGTCTGTAATATATGCCACAAGAAGCTGATTTTTTCACACCTGTGTGCATGTGTGTGTGTTCCTTTATTAGGATTTTCTAGTATTTCTGCCTGGCAATAGCAGAAGCAGCATCACTGTTTCCCAAAGTGTAACAAATCTGATATCCGTATCGCGTGGAAGCAATTTAACACAAGCGCTCTTTAATTTCATTTCTCTGTTGCAAATGGTTCCTTGGCTAACGATTGGGGAGGTGGGGGGATGTTGCTGTTTTGCTTTTTCTGAAAGTCAAATCTTTTGAAGTCCAGATGGAGAGGGTTTTTCACAGCTGCGCAGGACCAGCAACACTGACGCATACTGAACTCTGCGGGCGCTGTTAAAATCCTGACACTTACTCTAAAGGGGGTTTTGAATGTAATTTTAAAGGGACACTGTCACTTGGAAGATCACTTTGGATCTTAGAACATTACAAGTCATATTTCAGACTACCACACAAAGCCAGCTGTGGGGAGAGAAATTGATTCTCTGTACCAAATAAGCCTCTTTGCTTTGTGTTTTGACGTTGTTTTACACTGGAGTTTTAAAAGCTCTAAGAGGGAAGTTGCAACCCTGTGAAGAGCCACCGCTGCTACTGGATGGCCAGGTAAGCCCCACAACTGGTCACAGGGTCTTACATTGAGTCCAGCACTTTCAGAAGCAACTAAAGGCTGGGATTCTACTCTTTCCTGCGATTACAGGGATATCCTTGACAGCAACCATCAGATGGGATCAACATGGATTCACCAAGGGGAAATTCTGCTTGATGAACCTGATAGCCTTGTAAGAGGGCATAACTGGCTGGTCAGATGAGGGCAGAGCAGTGGATGTCATCTACCTTGAATTCAGCAAGGCTTTTGACACTGTCTCCCATAACATCCTCATCAGAAAGCTCAGGCAGTGTGGCTTGGATGAGTGGACAGTGAGCTGGATCGAGAGCTGGCTGAGTGACAGAGCCCAGAGGGTGGTGATGAGTGGCACAGAATCGAGTTGGAGGCCTGTGGCCAGTGGAGTTCCACAGTGACATCAGTGATATCTTAACCAGCCTTAGATTTGGGCAGAGAAGAACGTCATGAGGTTCAATAAGGGCAAGTGCAGAGTCCTGCATGTGGGTAGGAACAACCCCATGCACCAGGACAGGCTGGGGATTGACCTACTGGAGAGCAGCTCTGCAGAGAGAGACCTGCGAGTGCTGGTTGATAATAAATTAACCATGAGCCAGCAATGTGCCCTCGTGGCCAAGAAGGCACATGCCAGTTTGCAGGAGGAATGAGGAACATCTGAGCACAGTGGTCTCAAATGGAACCAGGATGATCCAAGACAGCCCTTGAAGGTTTGAACCTCATGACATTTTCTCTCTACAGTATACACTCTGAAGATATGTATGTATGTTGTTAAAGAAGATGTGCTTAAACTAATCCTAGCAGTTTCTTTTTATATTCGTGTTCTCAGGCAGGTATTTGTACAGCATCACGGGCAGGTCGCAGAGGAGCCCAGTTGGAGAAGGTGTCACTGTTTCAGGTTGGAGCAAATTTTGGTAGGGTTTTTCCACCATGAAAGTAGTCTGTTGTGAGGAGTGATGTCTATTGATCAGCTGGATCCCAGCAGCTGATAGCTAGTCCTCAGTATGCGCTTTTCCTGTAGTATCCCTTCATGATGTACATTTTAAAGACACTCTTATATGCATTACAGCCATTTAAAATTATTTTCAATAACTGGATTTCATTTATTTAGTCAAAAGCATTCTGCAAGACACATCTTGTTCAGTGTTACAGATGCAAGTGTTAAAGACTTCCACCAAGAACAGCTGCTAACAAAAAGATTCCCTGGTACACCATAAACACAGAGAGGGCCACAGGGACTGATGATTTGTGCAGTGACAGGGAAAGGGAACCCTTTCAGGCACCAAACCCACCCTCTGTGCTCTTTCCTGGGGAATCCCACAAGTGCCATAGTGGGGGATCTCGTTTCCCTGACCAAGTAGTAGTGAAACAAAGACCTTCACCATAAGTATATAGAGCGGAATGAGATGGAGATGGATGCTAATGCACAAACCAACACATATCAGCGTCAGGGAGGGGAGAAGGAACTGAAGCTGTGGGCAGAAATCTGGGAGCAAGGAGACTTGCAGCTGTATTGTGTGTTAGAGCTCCCTCTCCTGATGGCTCAGCACCAACTCTTTGGACATGACCTCCACTTTCACCCGCTCAGCAGGGATGGAAGCGGTGCCAGGACTTTTTCTGGTGTCTCTCAACTCTTTAGGAAGCACTTGACTTCACATCCAAAATTCTCTCTGGTCAAATAGCTAGAAAAAACATCAACCAACTACAAGAATCTTTAATTAACTTCAAGGTAGCACTGGTGTTGCTTCATCTTCAAAACATAGCCTAATGTGTCTGTTTCCCTGGTAGGCTGGAATTTCCTTCCAGTCTGACACGGCGATACACAACAGCCCTTTATTTGGGGAAGAGTAGGTGTTCTTTTTCTCCCCCTTGCGCTGGTGATCCCTGTGTAATTTCATTTAGCAACATCACTGTGCTAGGCTGGCTGGAAGGGAAAAATGCTCACACTTAAAGATCCGCTCTGGAGAACCATTTCCTGAGGAACAGCCAAACGTCTCCTGCAGCATTTTGGCATATTAAGACTTTTCTAATTTGGCTTTACATTTCCTAGAAGTTTTTGAACAAAACTTGTGTTGTCAGTGAGGCTGAGGAGCCAGAGGGAGCCTCCAGCTTGTCACTATTCATTTTGATCCTCTGACTTCATTTGGATTTCAATTATACTCATCATGGGGGTAGAGAAACCAACCAGAAAAAAAAAAACCCTGTAAATAACAAAAGCCATAAAGGCGTTCTACAGCATTTTGCAATCTAATTACTTTAACATGTAGGGATGGGGGAAGGGCTTAAATGCTCATACTACTGGAAAGCTTTCATGGAATAACACAGAATCATTAAGCTTTACAGAAAGAATCTAGTTTGCAGTTCCCACTGCACATTTACCTGGGCGATTTTCCCTTTTCCTGTGGCTGAGAATCACTTTGTGTTACACTTTCCCAACTATAAAAGGAGCCCTTGTTCGCAGCTGCCCTGAGGTGCTCGTAATGTTATTGGTTCTGTGCTGAGAAGTTGGGGGTGCTGTGAATTCCTGCCTTGTGGCTCTCTGATTCACAAAAGTAAACACATTTGCTGAGTTAGCCAGGCTTCACGGTGCCCAAAATCCCACCGGGAATCAAACGTCCTATCGGAGGAAGCTTTGAAACTCCAGTTGCTCTACAACACTTTTCTCAGGCAGGAGGGCACACAAAGCATGCTTCTGTGCTGTATTTACTGCTGTTTTTCTCTCTTTCTTTTTTTTTTTTTCTTCTGAGGATCCAGTGCATAAGAGCTGCATTGAACCTTGGCAGAGGAGAGAGGTCTCGCCTTGGAAACGTGCAGGATGCAATGGAAAAAAAAAAGTAACCCAGGGCTTTTCGCTCCTTACTGAGTCCCTTGTGCCCCGCACGCAGGTGGCTGCCTGCAGATGAAAACACCACTCACGGGTGAAAGGAGAAGCAGCCAAACCAGTAACTTTCCTGGCTGAGATGTACTTACTGAAAAATAAACAGGTAAAGTCCAGGGAGGCTGGCACATGGGTTGCCTGTGTAGAACCACAGGCTGAGATGCTAAGAGCAGGGACACGCTGCAGATGTGTCCCCTGACACACGGGATGCTCTTCCAGCACAGCGGCTGCCTTCACTGAACACCCCGAGGCAAAAGAGCCTTTTGGAAATGTGCCTGTCCCTGGCACAGGGTCTCAAATGTATTTTCTTCATTTCCTTCCAGAGCTAATTAGATCCAGGTGAGACCCAGTGGACTCTAACGTGGGGTTTGGGGGGA
>WBNH01006093.1:43111-93330 GCA_013401255.1 Urocolius indicus | reverse complement strand
CCCAGGGGAGGTTGAGGTTGGACTGAGGTAGAACTTTTTCCCCTGAGAGGGTTGTCAGCCCCTGTGCCAGGCTGCCCAGGGAGCTGGGGCAGTGCCCAGCCCTGGAGCTATGTAAAAGATGCAGAGATGAGCTGCTGAGGGACACAGTTTAGTGGTAGGTTTGGCAGTGTGAAGTTCATAGTTGGACTCCATGATCTTAAAGGTCTTTCCCAACCAAAATGATTCCATGAAGGTGGAATAATTCAGGCTCTCCATGGTGTTGCAGACTAACTGCCTCTTATCTAGGCTTGCCTTTAATGTAGCTCCCCATACACTCAAGGAACATCCAAGTTATGCATTGGTAAGCACTTAGTCAGAAGTCCTCCCCAAAAGCCTCATCAGCATGTGGATGTCTTGGAAACTCTGCAATCTAAATAACAATTCCACCAAGGGCTTCTCAAGCATAGAAACCATCAATATTGTGTCCCCAAGTTTGTCTGCCAACAGGGACTCCTTGATCTACTTCTTTAGAACATGCCAGGTCTCCACATTCTCCCTGCACACAGTGTATCCCTTTTAAATTAATGTCTGCACTGACCTCTAAAAGCAGCTCCAGATCTCTTGTGTCTGCTGCCACAGTCATTTCCACGCTTTAAGGCTTCCAAGGGATGCTGAGGATCCTTCAAAACATTAAAAGCAATTTTCTTAGTGTGGAGTGCTTGCAAGACATAAGTGTCCTGGATGAAAAACAGAAAAAGATGCCAGGCTGGATGGAGAACAAGAGGTGACACTAACAAAAGATTTGATTATTCCCTCTTTGTCTGTGTCTCTCCCAAGGTTTGATTCCTTCATGTAAATTCTGAGCAGGGAGTGAGGAAGAGAGCTGTTTTAAGTTCCAATGGTGACAAGGGGAACAGATTCTCTTGAAGGTCACCAGAAATGCTGACATTTGACAAGCAGCAGTAATGGAAAATTACAGATCTTGACCTCCTCTGGTATAGCAGAGGACATAGCAGCCCATAACCATCCCCAGGGAGAGGACTTGTGACTGCACCTGCATCCAAAGGGCAAGGAGGGAGCAAACAGCATGGACAGCTGGAATCCCTAATGCTGCCAGGCTAGGTAGTGTCCTGCTGTCCTCTCCTGGGTGTCACTGGGATGCTCTGCACTGAAGTCCAGATAGTTTGTCCCAAGATAAATCCCCTTTTGTTGATGACTGTCTGTTGTAGACCTTCCTGCCCAACATGTGCATGCTAAATGCTGTTTACTTGGGGTTTATTTATTCTTTTAATGCCCCCTCACAGTCACTTCAGAATGAGTTGAGTGTTTAATCTCCCTCTTTGATGCTCAGAGGAATGGAGAATCACCACTGACTGTCTCTCCTGTTCTAATGCAGGCAGCAGGGTCGTTCCAATGCTCTAAATAATTGGTGTGAAGAGAAAGACTGTTTCACTGCATTTAGGAGTCTCATTTCCTGAACAGCCATTCAGAAACACCTCTTATTGCATAGCACCTTCATCCACTTTTATCACTGACAATGTTTATTTTTTGCCTCGAAAATCACATCACACATCCCCATGTTGGGAAAGTTTTGGATGAGTGCAATTACTGCGTGTGGCCATTGATTTAAATGAACCTCTGGCCCACTCCCTCACACTCTCTAACTGTGGATTCTTTTCTAATCTGGGTTTTTCCCTGTGATTACACTCATCAGCGGCCTTTTGTGACTGTGAAGATGAAAGATATGTGATAACAAGCCCAGGAAGACAGAAGCAAGATGCTCTTTTTCCTCCTAAGCCTCATGCTCACTGCTGAGCTGAAGAAACAATCAGTGGATTGCCTTTAGTTTGAGGAGGCTGAAACAGAGCATCAGTGGGATTAGAATGGTTTAGGGGGTATTAGAATAATTGGTGGTTCTAATTTCCTGTGCTGAAGACTTCCATCTGAGTGAAGATACTGCAAGATGCTGGTCTCTGCAAAGAGAGATACACTTCAGGAGAAAGGAGAGGTAGTTGAATGATGCTCAGGAGGAGTGAAGAGATGCAGGCATTGCAGTATGAAAGGATCCCAGTGCAGTAACATCTTTGGTATTAGGTGAAAAAACAAATACCCTAAATAGATCATGTATAAGGTTTGAGGAAAAGTGTCAACCCAGCATGGAGGAGGAGAAGGAGGGGAGAGGAGCAAGGGGCTGAAGGCTTCATTTGGAACTTAAATTGAGGGAGGAAAGATGAAGTATCGTTGTATTTTCTTGATACATGGGGAAAGATAAATAAACCTTTGTCCTGGCTGTGAGGAAGCTGTTTAACATGCTTATACTACCTCATACCCTGTGTGCACTTTGATGTCAGTCACAGCCTGAGAACAGGACACACAAAGCACCTGCCCAGCTCTATATTGGGACGACCAGACATCAGAGCTTAAACAAAGCCAGGACTGTGAAGACAGAACATGCTGAGACTGGGAAGCAAGAGCTAGGATAAAATAGTTGAAGGAAAGGGTTTTCTAACGTCCAAGGACAGGATGGATGTGCAAGCTTTGGTAGGAGGTTGAAGGAGTTGTTTCTGGCTGTGAAAAATCTAGGAGGATGAAACAGGCATTTTAAGGATGGCCCACTACCTGAATTGTTTAGACAGCATGAAATAAATCTTTCTCTGGTTTGTAAGCACATATTAAATGGGACCTGCAAGTCCTTTCCCATTTAAGTGCTCTTCACTCTTGAACTAATGTTTTTCCCTCCTGTTATGTGTGAAGATGACCCAGCACAGAACGAAGCTCTTTATTGACTGTTGGTCTTTCCTCTGGATTCACATCTCATCATGTTCAACAGCCCCCACTATAGTTAAAAATGGATGAACTGGAGCTTTGAAGCTTGGTAATGGTCTGGGCTGACGATTCTCTGTGATATTTGAAGTTTTCTCAGATGTCTGCTTGATCAGTCTTGCCTTTGTATAGATAAACACTAGCCATCAGGTAAGGTTTTTCTTAGCAGTGTTGAATGTGGTCTGTTGAGGGCCATCAAAGCATTTTCAGCTAAACATTAATTGCTGTGGCCTAACCCTAAGATATTTAAACATCCTGTGACTCCTCTTTCTCTCTTGATGTGATGCATTTTAACCTTGTAGCTTGTAGAGGGGTTCTTCAGAGAAAAACTGGGAGTTTGATGGTTTCCAGAGCAAATTCCTGGTTGGCTCTCCATAGCTGCATAGTGCTAGTGGTGGGGGATGTCATGAATTGTAACCTTTGAATGTGTTTTTTATTAGTAACTAAGGGCAGTGGAATCCCAGAATGGTGGGAGTTGGAAGGTACTTCTAGAGCTCATCCAGCCCAACCTCCTGCTAAGGCAGGTTCCCCTCGCTCAGGGGGCACAGGAACATACACAGGAGGGTTTGGAAACCTCCTGAGAAGGAGCCTCCTCCCTGGGCAGCCTGGACCAAGGCTCCCTCACCTCAGCACCAAAGGAATTTCTCCTCCTGGGCCAGGGGGACTGCCTGTGTTCCAGCCTGTGCCCATTAGCTCTTGTCCTGGCACTGGCCACCACTCCACAAACATTGGTCCCAGACTCCTGACACCCACCCTTTAGGTATTTATAAGCACTGATAATGTTCCCCCTCACTCTTCTCCAGGCTGAAGAGCCCCAGGTTGCACAACCTTTCCTCCTCAGAGAGATGTTCCAGTTCCCTGATCATCTTGATATCCCTGTATTGGCCTCTCTCCAGCAGTTCCCTGTCTCTCCTGAGCTGGAGAACCCAGAACTGGACACAGTACTCCAATTTTCTTGCCAACCTTTGTTACTTGGTCCCCATGAAAGGAGCATTCTTTCATATTCCCACTCACGTAAGCTCCACATGTTTACTGCCTGAAGAGTTCAGCAAGCAGTTGGTTAAAGCCTGCAGAGACATGGGAGATCGTCTTCAGAGAGAGACACGAATGCTGAAACTTTGTGAGAAAGGCTTCTCCCCTTCCACCTTCAGGAGAGTGAGAAGGGATAGCATGTGATTAACTGATGAAGTGCTCACTGAGACAGTGTCATTAGTTCTAAGGAGCCCTTGTGAAAATGGGAACTGCCAGAACATGAATTTTTAACGTCTGGGCTGTGTTAAGATCTAAATGTGATGGAGACTGAAGGAAGAGCCTGAGCTCAGAGAGCGGTGCTGTTCTTTGTGGCACAATCCTGAGGTGGGTGTAGGGGGAATGGAGTGCTTTTTGAGGGAAGTTCCATCTGTTTTGGGCAAGAGTCAGTGAAAATCAGACTCGTTTCTTGGTGATGAGCACACCTCTGTCTCTGCCTGGGGTCTCCCCCAAGCTAATTCTGCTTCCTTTCCATCCATCACTGCATTCACTGTCACTCCTGATGGTCTGTCCTCACCCATTCTCATGTGATCTTTCTTTCTCCCAGGCCATATCTTCCCATCTTATGCTGACTGTTGGTCCCTCCTCTTCCCTGCTTTGCACAAACACACCCTCACCACCACACACGATCCCCAGCAGGGAAACTGCACTCAATCCAGGCACTGGAGGGAAACAGCATTATGTGAATCGAATGATGCAGGAGATGACCAGCTAGAGGCTGCCATGGCAACAACTGGATTTCCTTCATCCCCTTCCCACTCTTCTTCCCTGGAGATTATGCTAAAACAACAGTAAAAAAAAAAAAACCATCATCTAGGGGGAAACCAAAGAGCCTTCTTCCTCACCAAAACCTTTAATGTCATTTCCCAGTACAAATCTCTGGCATCCTGTTGCTGGTGCAGCAATCTTGTGGTTGTTGCTTATAAATGGTAAGCAAAAAATAAAAAGAGAGGTTGGTTTGATTCCCCCTTGGTGGAGAAGACCTTGCTCTGCACTTCTTTGATCTCTGAGCTGACAGATCTGTGGTGGAACAATGTGTTTAGTGATGACTATTCCTTTGGGAGCCTGTTGTTCTGTACAAAGAGGGGCACTTGGGAAGATGTGGGTTTTTAGGGTGTACATGTGTGTAGAGATGTCTCCAGGAGAGATCTTAGTGGTGCTGCTTCTCCTGTGACAACCCAGAGGGCAGGGTAGCCCAGCTCTTTGTCACAAGGTCATTACGTCAGTTGTTGGCATCCTACATGTGCCGCCCAGACCCTTGCAAGTCTCCCTGGCATTAGGGCACACCTATGAGATGTTGACTGTCTGTATGCTTCAAACACAGGAAGAATCTGACTGGTGTACATCTTTCCAAGTGAGGTCTGGCCCTTCTCTCCTAGCTTATTTGAAATGAGATATGATTTATGTATCTTCTTCTCTTCCCCCTCCCCTTTAAGTCCCTTTGTGGCTGTTTGGGTCGGGAAGCACGGCAATTGTATGGAACGTTGAGTAGAAATGAAATTCACTCCAGTTGCAAATTGATATTTAACGCTGCATCAGAGAAGAGTGACTGTCTGGGGATTGTTTGGATAGTACAATCTTTCAGCCCGTGCTGCCATATCACAGACTCCTGTATCCAGCATTCCCTGCCTGCCACAGGGATCTGGAGTCTGTATACCAATGAATTGTGTGCACCAAAGTCTTCCAGCTCTGAAATGTCCCTGAGAAGGTCCAAGTGGGCTGGCATCCCACCTGTGCCAGTGACCCTTCATGAACAGACAGATGGAGGACAATAGATTCCACCTGAATCTCTAGAAGTGAATGACTGAAACACAAGGATGGATCTCTCTTCCCTGAGCTTATCAATACTGACAGTATTTTGATTCCTTCCTATGTCTCCAAACTCACTTTTGACATACACCCCCAGGGACTTTCCTTCACACTGGAAGCCTTGAAATGTCAAATTAGGTCAGGTTTTGGAAGGCTTCAAGCCCTATTTCTGAATGAAGTGACATCTAAGGGATTTTAGCAGCTGAAACAGCAGAGTGGCTCTGTCCTTTTCAATGAACCCACAGCAATGAACATCAGCTGTGAATATCAGCCACAAACAGGCAGACTTGTCCTACAGTCACATCATTTCCTCCCAGCACCAAGATGCCCTACTTCTCCTTGGCTCCAAACCTGAACAAGTTTTCAGGTGAATGCTGCTATTTTCAGTGTCCTGCTTTAGCTGCTGATGAGGTTGGGTCCTTCCCTTGGGAGAGAGGAGTTTAGCAGGCATTGGTGTCCAGTTAGAGAAGCAAGGTGTGATAGACACATACAGGGATGCAGTTAACGTGGCCAGAGAAGCTGAATTTCAGCTTAATGTTGACAATGTCAGATCACTGAGCTCTGATACTCTCACTTTAGTTGCATGCTGTTTGTTTTTCTCCCTCCTCTCCCTCTCGCAGTCCTCCTCAACAATTAACTCTGCAATTAGACTTAATTATATTCAGTAGCTATTGAATGTGTCCTCTGTCCCACTCTGCTGCTGCTGGAGGAATGCAGCAGTTGGGGTGAAAGATGCACAGTCAGCTCAGCAGACCATTGAGCAGTGATTCACACTGCTCTTCTGCATGGCTGAGAACAGGGATCTCACCTAAACACGCAGGTCTTGTGATTTAATCCTCCTCTCACTCCAGACATTCACTCGTTTTAAGAGTCAAGCAACTGCTCTTAAATGTCAGGAAAACCTGGAAGGATCCTTTGAGGCATCGTTTGGGGTGGTTTTTTTTCCCCACTAGAAGTGTTAAGCCTCAGGACAGTATTATGCAACCATTAAGCTAGTTTTTGAATGAATCTTAAAACCAAAGTACAGTTATTTTCCCTTTTAGTACTAAGGACAGTAGAAGTTTCCTTGATAAACTTTGGTCCCCAAGAATGTTGCTTACATTTATTGCCTGAAGAGTTAAACAAGCTGCTAGTTAAATCCTGCAGAGGCATGGAAGATGGTCAGCAAATAGAGTCAATTATGCATTTACTTCAAGGAGAGTAAATCATGTTCTATTGTTAACAGAAGATGATGTTCAACCCCTCCCAGGCTCTAGGGCACACAGAGGCCACTTATGAAGCTGGCAAATCTCAAAGCTAAGTTTGTAAAAGGTCTTTTGATACCAAATATCTTTTGATGTTACTTGACTCTGAAGTGTCCAGAAATCCAGTACCTAATAATAGGTTTCTTCAAAACCCTCTTGGACACGTTCCTGTGTGACCTCATCTAGATGGACCAGCTTCTGCAGGAGGAGTGGACTGAATGATCTCTAAAGGTCCCTTCCAACCCCTACCATCCTATGCTTCTATGATTCTTGAGGTACTGGTGTTAACATTGCTGCCTTTCCTCTGCTCTGGGTAAAAGAAATAGGTAAAGAATGTGCATATGTGTGTATTAGGTGTGTCTGTGAGGTGGCTTTTGTGCAACATACAGGTTTATGCCTTTTATCAGTAGTTGAGACATCAGGTTCTTCATCAGCCTCTTAACAACTTATCTATTACTGCAGTGCATAAATGTTAGGTTGCTTTCCTTCCCTCCTGGGATGTTCATGGCAGTCTTCCTTCAGTGAATGGGGTGAGAGGTAATATTTCCAACCTATTATGCAAAGTGGGGACTGCTTCAGCTCTTGGAAAGCAAGTAACTCAGTTCAGCACAGCTCTGTGTGGAAGCTGGTGTGAAGGGCAAATGGTTTGTAAAGGCTGGGTACAGAAATCCTTCAAAATAGGGGTTCAAGGTCTTGCATGACAATTGCCTTTTGTTGATAGGAAGATTTTTATTGCTGAAGAGATACCTGGAGAAATGAATTTGAGTGGTTCTCGGTCTTAGATTCCCCAAAATAATGGTGGTCATTGGATAGGATGAAGGAGGTTTTGTGATGAACATCAATCTGCTTCAGACCAGGTGTGCAAGCTGCATTGATCATAAGCATAACCCATCTATTTTTGAAGGAGAGCAAAGTTATTTCTCTGATTTGCTGGGTCGGAGGATTGATCCTGGAGGTCTGGTACTTCTATAGCCAAAATGCAACTAGTAGGCAAATAGTACTCCCTGCAGCAAGGCAGAGGCCACAACTTCTCCTGGTAAATATTCTCCTAAAGGTAAGGGTGGAAGTTGGAACAAACTGAAGCAGAAGCCCTGTGAGCTCCTGTCTGCACTTGTCCCATGAATAGATGACTTCATTATCTTGGGCTTCCAGTGTAAGTTAGTTTTTATTGCATAATACCTCCCCCATCACTTTTGCCACCTGGAACTTAACAATACATCTGGTGAGATAAACAAGCAAAACTCTCAGCCATTGGGTCAGTTTGTTGTGAGTGAAGACAACAGTCAGATGCAGAACATTGGCCAAGCTCTTCCTTAGGTACTTTGTTTGGGGAACACTGGGGAAAAGCTGGAAGCTCCCATCTGCTTGGTGAGAAACTGTGCTCTGAAAGCTGAGGAGGCTGAACACAGAATCACTGAATACCAAGGGCTGGAAGGGAGCTGGAAAGCTCATCCAGTGCAACCCCCCTGCCAGAGCAGCAGCACCTAGAGTAGGGCACACAGGGACTCATCCAGCTGGGTTGGGATGTCTCCAGAGAAGGAGCCTCCACAGCCCATCTGGGCAGCCCCTGCCAGTGCTCCCTCACCTCAACAGGGAACAAATTCTTCCTTATGTTTCTTTGGAACCTCTTCTGTTGCAGCTTGTCCCCGTTGCCCCTTGTCCTGTCATTGGCCATCACTGAGCACAGCCTGGCTCCAGCTTCCTCACACCCACCCTTGATGGATTTGTAAACATGAATGACCCTTCCCAAAGAAGCAGTCCCAAGGAAACAATCCCTTCTTTGCTTGAGCAGTTCACATACTGGATTATCAGAAGCACGTGGAGTTGATGGAGAACATAGAAATTCACATCCTGTTGCTTCCTTCTTATCCTCAACTCTGAGAGAAAACTTGATTCTCAACAAAAACTTCCTTTATTCTTTTCTCTTTTTCCTGAAGCTCCTTTATTCAATTATTCCTGTGCCTGGGAATTAAAACAGAGCATCTAGCCAAAGAAGAAAAAAGATAAATACCCGAAACCCAAACACTTCCCATTACCAGAGGAAAGGAAGGCTGGAATTGCCACAAATAATGCAGTAGGTCATGAATAATTCAAACCCGAATATAGTTGTTATTGTAAGGAGCTATCGCAGCTCATTATAGTCTGTGGCTCCCCTTCTCTCCAAAAGCTCTGGCATTGATCACTGCAGGACACGCCAAATATTTCACTACAACAAAATATTGTGCTTGATTCTTCCCTGTGGGTAAGCAGATCTTTCCCTAAGAGAGATCTCTGTTCTTCAGTGGCTTTTATTCCTTTGATCATGGTTAAGGATTGACCTGCTGGAGAGCAGCTCTGCAGAGACAGACCTGGGAGTGCTGGATGGTAATAAACTGAACATGAGCAGCAACGTGACCTCGTGGGCAAGAAGTCAATGGCAGCCTGGGGGCATTGAGGAGAGTGTGGGCAGCAGGGCTAAGTAGGTTCTGCTCCCCCTCTACTCTTCCCTGGTGAGGTCTCACGTGGAGTCCTGTGTCCAGTTCTGGGCTCCCCAGCTCAAGAGGGACAGGGAAGTGCTGCAGAGAGGCCAGTGCAGGGCTGCCAAGATGATCAGGGCACTGGAGCATCTTCCTTGTGAGGAAAGGCTGTGGGACCTGGGGCTGTTTAGTCTGGAGAAGAGGAGACTAAGGGGGGAGCTCATTCATAGTTATAGATATCCAAATGGTGGATGTCAGGAGATTGGGTCAGCACTTTTATCTACTATATCTGATGACAGGACAAGGGATGATGGGATGAAGCTGGAACACAGAAAGTTCCACTTAAACATAAGGAAAAGCTATTTCAGTGTTTGAGTGAGGGAGCCCTGGCCCAGGCTGCCCAGAGAGGGTGTGGAGGCTCCTTCCTTGGAGCTCTCCAAGACCCTCCTGGACATGTTCCTGTGTGACCTGGTCTATGAATCTGATTCTGCAGGGGGATTGGACTGGATGATCTCTAAAGATCCCTTCCAACCCCTACCATTCTATGATTCTATGAAATGGAATAGCCTTTCACTTGAGCAATGCATTCATCTCTATTAGTCCAATTGTTCCCTGCAGGCTACTCTCCCCTGACAAGCCTTGGTCTAACTGCCTTGGTACAGAAAGGGCTCAGAATTCTACTGTTCCAAGAAACCAGACACTATCCTTCTAAGATTTTTTCCCTTTATTCAACATTCTCTTATATATATATGTGTGTGTGTGTGTATATATATATATATATATATATATATTCTGCCTAGGTTTTTTTAAAATATCCTCTTTAGAAAAGACTTGCATCCTGGGATGAGAGGAGAATTTATGCACATTGTAGAGTACTATCTATCAGGACATGTGGCTTCCCTGTTGGGTTTCCTTTCAGATTTCCATGCGAGCTGCAAGATTGCTGGGTGTTTATAAGACTTTAGGAGTTGTAGACTATTGGCAAGCAGCAGATGTTGACTAGACATGAGCTTGGAACAGGAGACAGTTAAGGAATGAGCTCCAGAAATTCAGAATATGCCAAAGAGCTGCCTGTAACAGAAGTTTTAATGAGAATATTAATCATGAAATGCAGCAAAGAAAGAAAAACAATGACATGGAACTATTTCATGAGAGAAATGCAAATGCAGTGTTATTGCTATAAAATTGACAGACAGGGAGGAAAATTACTGATATCTTTAGAAGTTTGAAGAGGCTGAGGAAGGCTAACAGATGGCCAGCCTGTTAGAGGTAAATATTTCCCAAGCTTCAGATATGAAGTTGCAGAGATGTGAGGGTGCTATTTTACCTGCAAGTGGGAAACTCAGCATGAATGTTGAGCCCAGTGCCAGCAAAACGCTGCTCCAGGGAAGAAATTGCCTATTGTCCAAGATTTGACATAAGATTTACTGCATGTTTTAGCATTGCAAACAGTTGTTGTCCTTGGCTGAGCTAAATCTAACTTTCATCCTATTTCAAAGTATGAATCAATCTGATATTGCTGCCTGGCAGAGGTTATAGATTTCCATTCTGTGTTCACCTGTGTCTGACTCCTTTTCTCTTGACAACTCTTTTTGGCCAAACTTTGCCTAAAGGCCTAAATCTCTAAGGCATAACATTTCCTTTCCTAAAATCTACTGACAAGTCTGCAAAAAAAATCTGTTGTTATTATTACTACCTGCCATATAACATCACTCTGTGTATGCATTTCCCACAAGATCTTTAGATGATATGTGCTTGCTCCATCACTTAGACTCTTAGATAACACTAAGAGGTCTACTAAGGGCTTACTCCATCACTGAGACTCTTAAATAACCCTAAAAGGTCTACTAAGGGCTTTCTCCATCACTTAGATTTCTAGATAACCCTAAGAGGTTTACTAAGGGCTTGCTCCATCACTGAGACTCTTAGGGAACTCTAAAAGGTCTACAAAGGGACAGAGTTTGTGGGTCTGCTCCAAACTCCTCTGAGTGAATTACAAAGCCTGTACTGCTCTGAAGGATTGGCACTGGACCAGCAGTATTAGGGTGTGCTCCACATTTCACCCTTTTCCACCCTCCTGGGCACACGAGTTCTGGCAGGAGGCTCCCAGGTGGTTTGCTGATATCTGGCATTATCTAAAAGGTATATTTGGCTGAGTTATTGAGCTCCTGAGATGGCAGGTAGGCTGGTGCAGCCTTGAGAGCCATCATTTGAGGCAATAGAAGTGGCTTCATTGCTTTGTCTGACTTTATTCATCAAGCCCTTACTTGTATTAATTGAAATGGAGGGGATATATGAGATAAATCCAGCAAATTAGATTCCTTCCAGATCTTGAGTCAAATGGCTTCAGACTAAGAACTTACTTCACAGTTATATACCTAGTTTGGTTGCTGGGAATCAAAAGGAAATAACCTCCAAAATGTTTTCCAGATGGCTGCAGAGAAGCTAATCTGAGCAGTGACTGGCTTTTTTTTTTTGAGGGGTGGAGAGAAAGGACTGTATTGCAATGAGAAGAAGAAAACTGTGCATGCATTTTGCATGAAGAGGTTATTTGAGAACACATCAGCTATAATGAGAGAGAGATCATCTTGCTTGTGGCTGTACAGAGTGGAGGTCAGACAGCTCTGAATTAGCAGAGTCATTAATATTCTACTACAACATAAGGCTGGAAGGGACCTTCTAGGTCATCAAGCCAACCATGTCATATCATCCCATTTAAGAAGAGCTGGTGACATTGGAGGCTAAACAGTGGAGAAAATGCTTGTGGAGGCATAAAGCACCAGTCACAGCCTGAGCAGTTAATGGAAAGAGGGGGAGAAAGTTTTGTTAGAGGACCTGAGGGAATGATGTATCTGTCTGAGAGGTCTTGGGAGTTTCCAGTACTTCTCAAGTAAGTTCTGTATTCTTTGCTGTGTTTGTGGAGGAGAGGACTGACTCTTCACTAAATGTCTTGTGTTATCAGGTGTGACTACATGTGTTCTTCCACAGATCACTGCAAGCTGATAGGGGCAAAACAAAGACAGACTGATCCTGCTCTCTCTTCAGTGCCCTCAGTTCTTCCTGGAGCTGAGGGTATTCAGCATCATGGAGATCGACCCTTTTGGGTTACTCTCATGGGAAGAGTACATTACCTTGACTGCTTCTGAAGCATGGATGCAGGAGGCAGTGTTATGGAGCAGGGAATCGAAGTGCCAGGCACTCTTCCTGGGAATCCCACTTGATTCAAGTCTTAGCTTTGCCTGAGTGGAATGCTAATTCCTCTCTCCCTTTGTTCTCACCCATGTAACGTGCTAAGATAATTACAGTTTGATGTCTCACAGGGATATTGTGAGGTTTCTCTAACATTTATCAAGTGTTTGAAGAAGAAGATCTTATGAAGGCACAGTGTAAGTACCAGGAATTGCTAACAGTTTTGACGAAGATCCTTCCTTCAAGCAACGCAGACAAACCCAAGCTGGAGCTATGGCAAACAGTTTGTAACAGCAAAATTAATTAACTGTTACAGGAGCTTCCCAAGGGAAGTGGGGCAGGTTTTCCATTGCTCAAAATCTGCAAGTCAAAAAGCTGCCTGTCTTGTTGAAAGGCAGGCTGTACCTTAACTACAAGTGATTTGATTGAATGCAGAAATCACTGGATGATACAGCTGATAGATACCTTGATCTTGTAGAGTTATAAATGTACTTCCCACCTCTGCTTTTTTTTCTTATTGGGGAAGGAAGGAATCTCCAGCAGATTTCTCTGTCAGTGACATATTCACCAGGTCCCCTTCTCAGCAAATGGCCCATGTTTCTTCCACTAAGTTTTTTGCACTCACTTTGTGACACCAGCTCCTGTCATCTTACAGGCACAATGACTACTCCAAGAGCCACTTTGCCATCACTTCTGTCACTTTTCTAGAGGACAGCTTTAACACTGGTAGTTTCTAACCTCTACCTCTGCTTTAGTAGGAAATCTGTGTTGAAAAACCTTTTTCTCATGACCAAAACCAGCCAAGTGACCTCTCTCTTGTGGCCACTGCTAGAAATACAAGCAGAGCCCGAGTGCCTGAAGTACCTGTGGTGTTTTATCACTGTATTTACCTTCAATCTTTTTTTACCCTGCTTCTGCATGCTGCTATGCCAACAGTACACAACTCCGTTTTCTATTTATACTCAAACCCCAGGCACCACATGAAGGAATATTTTGGGAAACAAGGCTCTCCTGTCTAATCTCTACCTGGGTGCATTTTCCTTCACATGTTCATGAAGTTGGAAAGGTCACAGTCAAAACTATTTTGAACTCACCTCTTTCATACTCTCAGCTTCCCTATGATATCTGCTTGGGATTTTAGACAGACTTTTATCTCAGGGTTGTCATTTTGTGGCCAGTGGGCTAGATCTATGTTTAGAAAGAGTGTGTTTGCTTCAGTACAGGTAATATTCATGTGGAATAAGGCAACAAGGCACGTGGTGACAAGAATGCCTTGGTCCAGAGAGGTTGTGGAGGCTCCTTGGGAGGGTTTCAAACCCTCCTGGACACATTGCTGTGTTCCCTGATGGAGAGAAACCTGCTTTAGCAGGGAGTCTCTTCTCTTCTCTTCTCCTCTCCTCTCCTCTCATTTTTCTCATGATTTGTTGTTGCCATTTCCATCAAATTTGCAAAGTCAAGTTCCTCTTACAAAACTCTGCACTCAGGAGCAGCAATCAAGTAACAGACTGGAGGTTCATGTCTGCTAGTGAGATGGATGAGGTTAAGTTTTAAGAGAGGAAAGAAATCATTGTGTAAACAACAAATACATCCTTACTGCTGTTTTGAAGGAGATTATAACATGAACTATGATGAAACACCTTTGAGAGGTGACCTTTGTGCTGGGAGATGGGGGAAAAAAAAAGCATTTAATCAAAAGGATCACATCTGAAGAATTCATTTGATAGTGATGATACAGTAACTGCTACTGTAAATACCATTTTCTCTTGTTTTTTTGTAAGAAAAGCATTTGGTTTCCAGACACACAATTCAATGTTGCACTCACTGGCAGCTTTGCTGTTTAAAAGGGGATCGTGTCGAGACGAGGTAATACCCAGAAGCAAATGTGCTGCTGAGGAAAGAGCTGCACAGGTTTAGACTAAAGCCACAAAAGAGCTTTGTGATTGTCAGGAGGCAAACTAAGGACAACCTTAGATCTCGTTAACACACTTAATTGGCGTTTGCAGAAGTCATCTTCTGGCTTCATGCACTGACTCTCAAAAATACAAGAGTTTGAAGGATGGGCTCTCGTGTTTGTGGTTCCATTATGTTCAGGCAAGTCTTGGGGATGCCTCTCATTCAAGCAACTGGGCTAGTTTTATACTGAGGTAAAGTATCACACAAAAGTATTTCAAAGGTGTTTAGTGCTGTTGCCTTCTTCCAGAACTTTCAACAACAAAAGATAATTCACCTTTTTAACCCCCCTATTCCAGGTGCTTGGGTGTCTCTTGGACAACTGAATGAGAAACAGTTACTTTATGCACCTAAACCCTGTGTTTCAAAAAGCTGGAACCATATTTCTCCCTTTCATGTACTGGTTGATTTCCCAAAGACATCTAAGTGAAGGGAGATCCTTGCTGCTGGGCAATAGAGAGACTAGAAGACGCCTTAGGCTTCACTACACAAAACCATTTTAAAGCCAGAAGGAAACACGACGATCTGCCATCTGTGTGGAACAGATCAGAGAGCTTCACTCAGCAGTTTCTGAAACAGTCTCCTGACCCAGGCTGAGTAGAAGAAACAGATACAATCTCAGGTTAATATTTCCCAGTGACAGAGAAGCTGCTTCTCCTTCTCTGATCAGTTACCACAGTCTAGAAGAGACACACACACACACACACACACACACACACACAAAGACATTGCATTTCTGTTCCAAATTCTTACTTGTGCTCTGTATTTAATGACAGATTTCACCAATGGAGCGCTGATGGAAAGGAGAGGTGAAGCTCTGAGCTGGTAGATGTTGTGCCAGCCAGGTTGGCAGTGGAGTTGGATATAAACTGGTTCCTGGTATCTGGACAAATCCCATGTATATCTTTCTGCTCTACCTGCAGGGATGCTGGAAATACCCATGTTGTCTCTTTTCTTTGTCTATAGGCCTTCCTATTAGAGACAAAACCACCTTCATTCCTTCTCTCCTTGGGCTCCTTCCAGCCATCTCCAGTTCCTCATTGCACCACAGAGCCACTATTCCTTGTCTTGAGCAGCAAAAGTGAGTTTCATCATTTTTGGTGACCTTTTTTTACCTCCACAAATGAACATTAGGGAAGAAAAAGGGGAGAGCCCATCTGCCTCACCTTTGTGGTAGCCAGGACACACGTGTTAGTCAAGCTGTTTCATGGCCTGTGAGACTGTGAGGAAAAGACTTCAGGGAGATTTCTGGATGTGTTGCATGTTCATCTATAGTCCCTGAAGACTAGATTCAAATGGTTTAGATAACCTTTACCTTTGTGCCTGGCTCTGCCTTGTGTTTTCCCTCTTTAAAACAGCCTGTTGACTCACTTGTTTGCAGGTTTGTATATTTTGATAACTCTGCAAGGTCTTTGTGACCATTTCTTGTGACTGGTTTGGACTGGTTGCCAGCAGCTTGTTTTCTGCTAAATGCTTCTTCTGGGTGTTTTTTTCCCCTAAAAATGGAAAGACTATCATCTGCTAGGTGTGCTTCCTCCTGCTCATTTTGCTTGGAGTTCAATTCAACAGTTAAGAACACTTGATCTCCATCCACTACAACAAGAAGTTTGTGCAGGGTGTAGGCTTGATGTTGGGAGATGGGAGCCTTGTTAATGAAAATGTCAGTGACTCAAATCCCCTTCAGGTGAGAGGGCTGCATTTTTTATTACCATTGCTGATAATGATACAGAGAGCTGTTACCTCGTAGAGGTATCGTGCACTTCATTTCTCTTGGCAAAGCCTGCACACTTTGTATGCTTCATATATGACTCTAAGAGAGTAATGAAATCAGACTAGAGATGGAAAGAGGGAGGGGAAAAAGGCAGTGTTTTCATTGTTTTCATCCTGTCAGACTAAAGATGTTGTCCAGATCTTGAACTTGTTACTGGGGAATAACATGAGGGGAGGAATAACCTAGAGGGAAATGGAGATGGAGCCAAGCAGGAATAGAGGTGAAGCTGGGAGTAACTGCACTAATCTGGGTTTAAACAGAGTGACTTATGTCTTTAGACATGACTTAAATGGTGTGGTGAAAAAAAACACTCTGCATTCAGCTCTTGAATCACTGGGAGTTATCTACCCCTCTGCCCTACTTGTACTCTGTTAACAGCAATGACTGCTGTAGACCTGCCTCTTTAGAGAGGATGGAGGAAAGGTTTCTGAAAGGAAGGACTTTAAAAAGTAGCACAGAAGGACTTTAAAAGTGTCACAGAAGGACTTGAGAGCCGTGGCTTAATCCATACCCTGGTTCATCAGGTACTTTACAAATCCATAGGGCCATCTGTGACTTATTTAATGCACCAAGCTCTCACTGAAATCACTGCTAACGAGACATGAACCCTGTTTTTTTCTGCCTCTGCTCTGCCAAAGACAAGCAGTGAACAGCATGCCCACAGCTTTTGTAGGGCAGAAAATAGAGCTTTCTCATTGCAGCTTGGTAACCTAACCAGGAGGCAACACTTCTTCCACAGCTACTTAAGCACCTGCAAGATGCCACTACAGCAGCAGGCACGTGCTTCAAAAGCTGCAGTGAATGCAAACTCAGCTTTGAGGTAATGGGCCTTTTCAGGCCTTGAGATACAGAATATTTCTGTCAGGACAGCATGGATGAGTCAAGCTCCAGTGATTTTGATTCCACCTGGGAGTACTTCCCATAAAGGCCAGCCAAGTCATTAACAGTCTATGACTAATTGCCTGTTGTAAGATGGGCATAAAGCAACTTCCCTTTGAGACAGAGCTCAGCTTGAGCCGTGTTGCTGGTTTCCCATGGTGGTGCACTTAGTCAGGATTTATTTGCTGTCTTGGCCTTGTCATTCATGGCAATTCCGGTCATGAAATGGGTCAGGAGAAGCTTTGCTCTGTAACCTTCTCTTGTTACAACCCCAGTGACTGGTGAGCAAGCTGTACCATGAGTTCTAGAAGTGGAACCTGTCCAGGTAGCCTTTGCACATACTTGACACTGCAGCTCTGCACGTGCAAGGATCCCATTAACATCATCTCGTGGTTGCTAGGAGATGACATTGTCTTTGGCTGCTCCCAACTGTGACTCAGCAGGTTGTAGTAACATGTTTTGTTGTTGGGAGAGAAGAGGCATCTACTCTGAGATGTTGAGACAAATCTGAGCAGCACAGCAAATGTCATGCAAGGAAGAAGAGGTTGAGCAAGAGAATCACAGAATGGCAGGATCTTCAGGGTTGAAAGCGACCTTGAAAGATCATCCAGTCCAATCCCTCTGCCCAAGGGCCATGAGGCTGGGCTGAGGGGTAAGAGGTGAATTTTCACGAGTTAAAACAACTTCAGAAGAACTTAAAATGTGTCTCTTCATTGGCACATCACTGAGATGTAAGGATACCCTGTTAAGTACTGTACAGATCAACTCACACTTTGGGAACATCTTGGATGTGTTAGCATGGCTTACTCAAGCAAATGCAGACTGACTGTAAGGCTAAACCCTTTCTGAGCTTACTCAGTCCCCTGCTATGCACTGTATACACAGACACCATTGATTTACCTTCCACAGCAGCTCTGCAGAGACAGACCTGGGAGTGCTGGTTGATAATAAATTGAACATGAGCAGCAACATGGCCTCGTGGGCAAGAAGGCAATGGCAGCCTGGGGGCATCAAGAAGAGTGTGGGCAGCAGGGCCAGGGAGGTTCTGTTCCACCTCTACTCTGCCCTGCTGAGGCCTTATCTGGAGTCCTATGTCCAGTTCTGGCCTCCTCAGCTTAAAGGGGACAGGAAACTGCTGGAGAGAGGCCAGTGCAGGGCTGCCAAGATGATAGGGGACTGGAGCATCTTCCTTGTGAGGAAAGGCTGTGGGACCTGGGGCTGTTTAGTCTGGAGAAGAGGAGACTGAGGGGGGAGCTCATTCATAGTTACAAATGTCTCACTGGTGGGTGTCAGGAGGTTAGGGCAGCACTTTTTTTTTCTATTGTATCTAGTGACAGGACAAGAAGTGATGGGATGAAGCTGGAACCCATTAAGTTCCATTTAACCATCAGAAAAAACTCTTTCAGTGCTGAGGTGAGGGAGCCCTGGCCCAGGCTGCCCAGGGAGGGTGTGGAGGCTCCTTCTCTGAAGATTTTCAAGACTCATCTTGATCTAGGTGGGAGCTGCTTCTGCAGGGCTTTGGACTGGATGATGCCTAAGGTCCCTTCCAACCCTACCATTCTGTGATTCTATGATTATTAGCTTTGGTAGTTAGAGGGAAAAGTCTGTATCTTATATTTAGTGCATATGCTAGCGAAGAGCTCTGCAAGGATGTGACTTTGTATCCCAAAGGAGAAGTAGTCTCCTCCAAACCCTAGAAATCTAAGGTCTTGTATAAATATTTGCTCCCATATTTGAAAAAACCAGGAGATACCTGATTCTGCTGCTGGTTTAGGCTCTGTTATTAACCTCTTGCATGCTCGATGTTCACAACACATGAGAGATTCTGTTGAGTGCCCCAGGCTTCAGGAAACTACTGCAGTACAAATAACAAACACAGTGGTTCACTGGCAGGGAGAACAGATTCTGAGAGACAGAAAGAATTAACGTGCACAGCTCAACAAGGAGCAGGAGCAGCAATCTGTGACTGGTCTGACTGCTAGCACTAACCAGCGTGGTATCCCAAATAGCTCTGCTTATGGATAATGAACGTGGCACTGAAAAGAAAACCCACATTCACCAAGGAACAAATAATGGAATACATTAAAATAACTAATAAGAGTGTTGAAACCTGAATCTCTCAGTAGGGAAAGATCCAAAGTGAAGTGGATCATTATCTGAAGCTGACTGCTCAACTAACTCCTACCTTGGGACACACATTTCAGCATGGACAGGCCAAACACTGGAAAGAAGGAATACTTGGGCAGTGTTTCCTGGCCTGGAATGGGTAGATAAAATCAGCTGCTGCTACAAATCTTGTCCTCTCAGGCTCTTCTGGTTCTCAGTCTAATACGTAGGGCATCAATAGGGGGCTTTTCACTAAAGCCAATTGTCCAGAAATGTCTTGAGATCTTCTTCCCGATAGGAGAGGGAAGCAGGCTGCAATGGATGCAACTGCTACCATGATGCCACTCCTTCTGACAGAGAGACTATTTTCCTCCCCCTGAATCACAGCTTCCTCTAGCAGAGATGCACATCCCCTGCAGCCACAGAGGAACCTCTGTAGAAAGCCACTGCTGGGTTTAGACTGCTGCAAAGTTTCTCTCTTGGTTTTTATTTCAACTGCTGTTACCTCTGTGGGTCGATTTTTGATGGGCAACGTTGGTGTGCACGTTGATGTGGTCTTTGTGCTTAGTTGGTGGGGAATAGCTTTTAGGGTTTGGGTTACACCCAAAGTGCTTTGCTGAGGAAGCTGTCAGATCAGTATTAACTGCCAGACAAACAGCAGTGGTCTTGCTGTAATGATCCTTGACAGCATTTTCCTGGGTTCACCATCTAGGTGACTCCAGAACGTACACAGCAATGAAATCCTTTGTGTCTGTTTTAAACACGCCCTGCTGTACCCCCTGTACTAGAAGAAGTGAGTCAGACCTTTGGGCTTTCTGGATTGAATAGAGAAAAGCTAGGTCCAACACTGAGCATCTCAAAAGAGGAACAAGAGGCCAATGCAGCACAAAAGCTCTGACTTCTACAAATTGCTGCTTTATACCTGATACTTTCCTCTTCTGCCCCAAGACCTCCTTAAGGGGTGAAATGTCTGATGTGTCTATTGCAGGGCTTTGTTTGGGAAGAATTCTCCTCCCTACCCAGCCTCCTGAATGACTCAATAATTACTTTAACTGATTCAAGGCACCCCCCCCCCCACCTCCACCCGCCCGCCACCCCAACACCCAACTCTCACCCAGGCCCACCAGGCTTGCCGGGGGCCAATCCCCCCGCCACCGCCCACGCCANCCTCCTTAAGGGGTGAAATGTCTGATGTGTCTATTGCAGGGCTTTGTTTGGGAAGAATTCTCCTCCCTACCCAGCCTCCTGAATGACTCAATAATTACTTTAACTGATTCAAGGCTCCCCCCCCTCAACCTCCAACCGCCCCCCTCGCCACCATTCAACTTTAACACAAGACCACACTGTTTCTCGGTTTCCAATGCACCCGAAGCTATTCAGGCCACTTGTTCCTCTCTGAATGGAGCTGACAGAGCTGCTTTTGTGCAGAGGCAATTTGGGATTTAATTGGTAGCTTACTGGGGAGCAGGGCTGGGAGAGTGGGGGAGGGAATGGGGTCACTGGGTCAGTGTTTTGGAAAGATGGGTTCAAAAGGAGAGTCCAAGGAGAAAATGAAAGTGGGTTAGGTGTTTGGGAAGAGGTTTTGCACGGGTGTATGTAAGGGCAGTGCTTCCCATCTTCCACAGATCATCATAGGTACCTTATTTGGCATCAGAAAGCAAACCAGGTCAGGCCTGGGGCAGATGGCTTTAATAGCCATTTTGAATCTGTAATGACAGATCACAGGGTCCTTTTTGCAAGGATCACAGAGTGATTCAAGCTGAGGTGAAAGAGGGCTGATGTTGGAAAGGTCACTTGCTGCAGCCGGTCCCCTCGGGTCAGGCATTCAGCATGCATGTTAAAGGAGCTTTGCTGAATTCCCCTCTCCAGTTCTGCATCCCTCCCTGGAGATAAATTCAGCTTCAGCCCTGTCTATCCCACTTGTGGGGCACAGTTCATGCCAGCACTGTGAATCCCCCACAAGAAGGGAAGGCCTTTTCTTCTGCCATGGGGCACTGGGTGAGTGACACTATGCTTTGAAGCAGCAACAGTCAGTCTTGCTGTGTGAGGGTCACATGGCAAATGAACACCAGTGAGCTGGCTTGAAAGCAGTGTGACTCTCCTGATTCACTGCCCAGCTTCTTTTCAGACCTCTCCACTTTCTCACCTGACTTTAAAATAGAAATTAAACTGGACTGAGTTGTATTGATTGTGCTGCAGGAAAGCCAATATGATCCTGGCAGAGCTAGACCACAGCCCAACACAGACTCAATAAAGTTATCTGTGCAAAAAAGAAACTCTTATTTTGTCTCAAAAGCCAGATGGTTGTGGCTTGAGATACAATAGGTAGGAGTGCTTTAAGTGGTTTAAACAATTCCCCCTCTCCATCCCTGCTGATCCTCCCCTATCCAGGCAACCCTGAGGTCATCTGTCCTCAACTGAGGGATTACCAGCTCTGGTCCATCTTTCTCCTTTGCCTGAAAGCCATCAGAGTGATGACTCTCAATTTGCTGACCTGGCTGACTTCACTGAGACCATCATCTCCTCTTAAACTGCTCCAGGTTGAAGACAAGGCTGGAGCTGACAGGCTCCTTATATAGCTCTGAGACAGACACCTGCTGGGAGCGTGTGCTGGGAGGGTGAGACATAATTCAGAAGTAAAACAGGAATCATGCTGCTGTCCTGAGGATTCACTTTAAAACCTGACATCTGCTGAAGTGTGATGACCAGAAGGAGCTCCTTGGTTTCTGTGAGGGTGTAGAGGAGGTGACCTCAGTTGAGTGAACAGAAACAGGGTGAAAGGGAGTTTAGTCAAGCTTGCGACACCCCTGAGAATTACATTTCCACACAGCATCACAACTTCTCTCTGCTTCTTTCACTTCTAAGCCTCTGGCTGCACGTCCCTCTGGGATGCGTCCACTGCCATCTCACATCATCCCTGCAGGCCTCAAATCCCAGTTTCTTCTTGAGAGACAAGGTGAGGTGTTTAAAGATGTCAGAGACCCGTTGAGTTACATTTTTATCAGCATTCCAGCAGACCCAGCTCTGGTATCACAGAGATGCTCAGGGTCTGGTTACACAGCTGGGTCTGGTGCAATGCTGATAGAAATTAGTTAAATTGAAGTAACACAGAGTGTAAGTAGCCTTTGTTCTATTCCCTTTACCTACCTGAAAGTAGACAAGGTTGACACTCATAAAGCGTTATCAAGCCTGGGTTTGGCACTAGATCTGGTCTCAGATTCACATAAGCTGTAACGTTCCTCTCCTCGACAGCTGCTTGGTCTCAAAGCTGCTTGCATCTGAGATGACAGCATGGAGGGATTGGTGGCCTTCCCATGCAAGAGGTGATGGTGATTTGGAACAAGCAGAGAAGATCTTCTGACTCCTCTCAGCTTGAAGGAAAACATGTGGGGTTGTGTCTTCTTAGCACATTTCAGTCCCCAGAGTGTTTATGGTTCCTATCCAAGACCAGGGTGCTGCAGTGTTTAAAGAAGGAATCACTCTGTGATGCTGGTTGGAAGAAAGTAGGAGTCAGGCACTTTCATCTCAGTGTCTTTACTGGGTTGCCCTTTAGAGCACTATTCTGGGCTCTGATCTCACACAGAATTGGCAGTAAGAAGGACTTGCTAGACTGGGGATGTTAGTATGGCTGGCAACTCCTGTGAATCCACCATGGGTTGATCACAGCAAGACTCCCTCATGCTACTTCAGGCTGATGGTGCTGACAGCTAATAGCCAGGTACCAGCTACATTGCAAGTCATGAGGGAAGAACTGAACACACTTGGTCAAGGCTAGATGCAGCGAGGAGAGCACAGACTTCTGCTTATCACCATGCCCAGACCCAGCTGGCAGAGCAATCCCAGGCATAATGATCCTGGCCTCTCTGCAAGACAGATCACAGCATAGAGGAAGGCCAGCAGCATACCTCATGCTAGGCAGCATCCCACTGTGCAGAAGGCTCTTGCTGACTTCAGCTTTGGCATAATGAGAGAGATGTGCTGCATCTCATCAATCTATGGGCCACACAGCTTTGGACTCAGCTCCTCAGATGGGAGGGCATGGGTACACACAGCAAGCAGTCTGCTCATGCTCAAGTTACTGCCAGCTGGGCTTTTCGTGCTTCACAAAAATCAGTGATTAAACAACAGTGCCCATATTTGCAAAACTCCCATGGCCAGTGGCTTTGGATGGGGAGCAAGGGAAGAAAGACAGGTTGGCATTTTGGTCTCTAGAACCTTGTCACCCAGGGCTATCTCTAAACAAATCAGAGTTTGCTAGGTATCTGCAGGAAAAGAAGAGCAGCACTGCTAATTCAAAGCCCTTGTTGTGTCTGGAACCTCCTAAAATGCTTTCATTTAAAGAGAAACCATTCTGCCATTAATAAATCCAATGAACATCAGGATTTTCAAGGCCAGGATGTATCACCAGTCCATTTATCCCTATCAAGAGCACAAACCAACACAGAAAGTATCATCAATGTACCTTTAACACTGTGAAGGTGTTTGCTGCTGTGTATATATACCTTCTGGCATACCAAAGCATGACCTCAGCTTCCCAACCAATACTCTCACTCAGGTACCAAGATCTAATGTCCAGGCATAAGTGTGAACAATCAACAGAGCTACAATTGCTATTTCCCAGCACTGCTCCATCAGTATTTAATCTGCTGCTTTGTAGAGCACCGTAGGGGATCCCCAGAAAGGAAAACAGCTGCAGCCAAGTTCTGCTCCAAAAAGTGCTTTCGATTGAGATGCCTGTGAATCCAGGCCATGAGCATTCAATGACGTAACAGTGAAGCTGCAGGGCTGATCTGCCCTTCCACCCAGGGCAGCAAAAATGTCTGTTTCTATGCCTAGGATTGTTACTGTAAAAGAAAGCCCTACAGAAGCCTAAGAATTCTGTTCCAGGGTTATCATATTTGTGCCTTTTGAGCTGGCAGCTCTCAGTTTTTTCCCCAAACCAAGGTAATGTATTTAATTCCTTTAGTTGTTGCAGGAATTGGTTTGTTATCCACAGATAACAGTCAGTTGAGACCTTTCAGTGGGGAAATAAAAAAGGAGCCTGGAATTGTGTGTCTGCATTCCCAGCCACTTCCATTCAGGCTGTGTCACTCTTTGAACTTGCAAAGAGAGACACATCCTGCAAAGAGGGGATGGAGGGGTCTCCTTAGCCAAATTGTTGCCTTACACAACAGAAAACTACAACTCACTTTCAGGATCCCCAGGTGACCCTGAAAAACTTGTTCCTGAAGCCTTAGTCTGGAAATGGACAAAATAGCTCTGCCCTCTTTCATGAAGAGATAGTACATCACAGTACATCACAGAATCTCAAGGGTTGGAAGGACCTGGAAAGCTCATCCAGTGCAACACCCCTGCCAGAGCAGCAGCACCTAGAGTAGGGCACACAGGGACTCATCCAGCTGGGTTAGGATGTCTCCAGAGAAGGAGACTTCACAGCCCATCTGGGCAGCCCCTGCCAGTGCTCCATGAACACTTATTTTTGGCTCTTCTCCCAAAGAACAGCATCCAGTGACTCGTATAGGCCAGAGAAAGGGAAGTCCTACTCAAACATCTTGATTCCATGTCATAGGGCTTAGCCTGTCATGAGAATAGTCTAGTGTGATGGAGAGTAGATAAGGTCAGTGTGACTACAGCCAGAAATGTGAATAAGAGGCAATTCTCCTCCAAGCAACCTCTCATCATTTCTAAGCTACATCATAAATATAACCCTGTATATAGTTTTTTCTTTTTGGATTTCCTTCTTTCCTGCAAGTGAAATCTGAGAGGAGATGTTTGGTATCTCCCGCAATGATAAGATTTAGAATCCCATTGGGTGTGCTGTGTCCTGAGTTGTTGTTTTTTCTGCTTTTTGCTTCTTATCCTGTGTTTGAAGACAAAGGGAAAAGGATGAGTAGGTGAGTTGGGATGATATCAGTGTTTAAAGGTTATATCAGTAAGATCTGTGTTCCCCCTTTCACGTGTTGTCAGGGTGTATGCTGTGTAACACAACCTGCTCACCCATCTTATAGTCATACAATAGTTTGGGTTAGAAGGAAACTTTACAGATCATTTAGTCCAACCCCTCTGTCATGAGCAGAAACATGTTCAACTAGATCAGCTCTCAGAGCTAATCCAAATTCGCCTTGAATGTTCCTTACTACAGAATCACTTCTATCTAGTCTGAATCCTTTAGTTTGAAACCATGAGCTTTTATCTCTATAGGCCCTACCAAAACTTCTGCCCTCAGCTTTCTCATAAGACTTCATTGAGTCCTGGAAGGCCACAACAAGATCTTCCCAGAACCTTGCCTTCTCTTCTCTTCTCTTCTCTTCTCTTCTCTTCTCTTCTCTTCTCTTCTCTTCTCTTCTCTTCTCTTCTCTTCTCTTCTCTTCTCTTCCCTTCTCTGAACAACCCCAACTTTCCCAGCCTTCTGGTCTTCTTCATGGCATCCTTTAGACTTGCTCCAATAGGTCCATGTTCTTCAGAACTCCAAAACTGGACACAGCACTGCAGGTGAGGTCTCACCAGAGCAGAGGAACAATCCCCTCCCTCAAGCTGCTGCCCACGCTGCTTTGTCTGCAGCCCAGGATACAGTTGGCTTTGTGGGCTGAAAGCTCACAGTGTTAGATCATGTCCAGCTTTTCACCCAACAGTACCCCCAAGTCCTCTGCAGTGCTGCTCTTGAACCCTTCATCCCCCAGCCTATATTGATAACTCTGACCTAGGTTCAGAGTCTTGCAAAGAGGCATATTCATTCCCCACCCTGCTGAAGGAATTCAAACTGCAGTTGTTCTGGAGAAACTGTTCATGGCCACATCTCCCAGCACACAGTAGGTCTGGCCCATGAAGCTGTGGATCTCACTGCTGTGAAGGGCGTCAGCCTTAAGGACTTTTTCCACCTTACAGCCTCCTATCTGTGGGTGCAGCTTCTTCTGTTTTCAGCTCTCTTTGAAAGCCCTTTCTGTAATCTCTCTAAGTCAACTCCTACACCTCCTCACTAGTTTGGTCCTTTGAGTTTTTGGTTACTCCAGAACAAGTCAATGAACATGTCCAACATGCCAGCCAGTCACCTTATGCATTGGTCAAATACCCAGTGAGGATATATTGGATGCCTTCTAGTAAAATGTCAGCTGAAGTTGCAGTATTGTTTCTATCTGGCATTCCTATACAACTCCAATGCACAGAAATCACACAGTTTTGGCAAAGCTGATCATTGCTGTGACCTGTCTTGAGAGTCAATGGAGAGGTATCTACCTTTTCATCTGATGAATCATCCTTCATTAACCCTGTGTTTCTAGGTTGCTACTGTTTGAGGAGCCTACAGACTTGCTTTCATGGAAGTATCTACCTTGAAAATAGATAAAGTTAGGAAACAGATTGCTTACTGTTTACATCCATTAGTTTCAGAACCTGATCTTGGGAAGTGAGGGCTAAGAGGGCTCTGTAGCTCTCACACATACCCAGTTTTTGATCTAATCAGACTCTTTAAGCCAGCAGTCTTCCAAGACATTAGCAGACATACCATTGTGCAGTATCATTAGCTGTGAGATGAAGAGCAGAGACAAGCTTTGTGGCTCTTAGACAAACTTTGCTCTAAGTTTTAGTATGTTGTCATGGTATAAACCCATCCAGCCAGTAAGTACTAAACAGCCAAAGTTAAACTTGTGGGTTGAGAGAAAAACAGCTTAATGATTGAAAGTACATTAAATAATGCTAATTATTAAGAAGAACGAAAAGGAATATAGCAAAGAGAGAAATAAAGCTCAAGAAAGACAAGTGATGCACAATGCAATCCCTCACCATCTGCTGACTGATGACCAGACAGTCCCAAGCATTGATCTACCCCTCCTGGCCAGCTCACTCCAGTTTACATCCTAGGCATGATGTCCTATGGTAAGGAATAACCCTTTGGCTAGTTGGAGTCAGCTGTCCTGGCCATTCTCCCTCCCAGCTTCTTGTGCACCTCCCCATTGGCAGAGCACAAGAAACTGAGAAGTCTTTCCCTTAGAATTAAGCACTGCTTGGCAACAACTAAAACACCAGTGTGTTATCAACATTGTTCTCAAAACAAATCCAAACCACAGCACTGTACCAGCTACTAGGAGGAAAATTACCTCTGTCCCAGTTGAAACCTGGACACATACGCTTGGAAAGACTTTGGAATTTCTGCTGGTGAAGCTTGATCCATCCTGGTTGAATGTTCCTAGATAGCCAAGGAATACCTGAAACTTCTCTGCACATAAGTCTGGAGAGTTGGCTTAAGGAATTGTCTCTGAGCAGGTTGGTGGGATCATCATAGATAGAGAAATTAAGAACATGCACATTTAATGTGTTGACTCATCTGGGTGCTTTCCTGAGTGACCAGATCTGGGTGGACCTGCTTCTGCAGGGAGTGTGGACTGGATGATCTCTAGGGGTCCCTTCCAATCCCTACCATTCTACGACTCTATGATTCTATGTGCCAACAAGGGATGATAGCACCACTCCATGCCTCTGGTTGTCCTTACACCTGCAAGTTTTGGTGTTTTGGGACTCACAGTGTTCCTACAGTATCATAAAAACAACAATCTTATGAGCAAGTGCTTTAATATTTATTAACCATAGAATAACACAATGGCAGGGGTTGGAAGGGACCTTTAGAGATCATCTAGTCCAACTCCCCTGCAGAAGCAGCTCCCACCTAGATCAATCAACTTTTCCCAGTGCCAGTGCTGCTTCAGTTTAGTGCCATGAATGCCAATTAGGTGCTTGGAACGTTTTCCAACTCTTTCCCCCTTTAGTCAGTAATCTCCCTTTCAAGGCCATGCAGGTTGCTGCAGATCACAGCTCCTGTCGTGGATGAAATCTTAATGGTAGTAACCTTTGGCCTGTGAGGTGAGGCAGGATAACTGCATTTCAAGTGCCTCATTGCTTTCCTGGAATTTCTTTGAGTAAGTTTTCTTCCCAAGCTCTTCCCTCAGCACACAGCTTTTCAGCTGCCGCTCATGTAAAAGAGGGTTGGTCCAAACTTTTGTCTCCTGGACCTTCAACTTTGAATATTTTGCCTTGGCTCAGGATCTGAATTACCTTTCTGAGCTTTGTCCTTTGCTGTGCTTGGATTAAACTGAGTGCTCATGACTGGTTAGTTAGTCAAAGTCAAGATGGAGCTTTAATTATTGCATCTTTTGTTAGCAAATGACCTGATCTAGGTGAACCTGCTTCTGCAGAGGGGTTGGACTAGATCTCTAAAGGTCCCTTCCAATCCTACCATTCTATGATTCTAAGAGATGCAGGAGTGCTGTTGCAGATTTAATATGCACCTCAAGCTATTGTTTGCTGGTTTGAAAGGATTCTCTGGTTTAATGGATGGGGTATGAGGCTAAGAAGAACCTGGGAAGTTATCCAAGGTGGTGCCATCACTGAGGAAAGCTATGCAACAATACAAATAAACCACAACATGTGCTTTTTGAGAGATGGGATGTAGTGTAACGATTCAACAATAAAACTCCACATCAGGGCCCCCTGATCTTCTCTCCACCTCTGTCTACCTGAACAATAGAGCCAAAATGAAGTCACCATGTTCCCTTTGTATTGTTTAATGTAAGATAGGGTTAACCTTACTGTTTCTGTATGTGCTGTGAATGGAAGAAGCTTCCCAGTTTGGAATGACTCTTGGTTAACTTAGATGCTTGGAATAATAAAACATGATGCCAATTTTTAAGCAAATAATAGCTGTTCACAGGGACAAGAAATCAGTAAAACAGTATATCCTATGCAGGCTTTCATATCACCCTGGTACTTCTTTCTTACACTACTAGTTTCATTCTTGGAACAAACCTGCACCGATATGTATGTAAGGAAGCTGAGCAAAGTTAAAGCTATGAGGAGAACCCAGTTGTGCTGGGGCTCAGGGTCTTAACAGCAAGGTTTGCACCTCTTGATTTAATTTCTGTCATCAACTCTAAAAGACACACTGTACCAGCTGAAAGTTCAAGAACAGTGTAATGTGTCAGCCCATCACCATTCAGGAGATGAGAAAGAGAAGTGTACAATTAGCATGAAAATCCAGAGCTCTGCAAATGGCTGATTCTTGTGAACTCACTTAAGAGTAATGTGTCCTGCAGGAATAGCTCAGATAGACAGGGACATACCAGCAAACCATAGAGCACCTTATGGATGATAAAGTGAAATAATTCCAGGCTCATTATGAAAGGAACCTGCATGGAAATAATCTCAGTTAAAAGCAGAATAAAAGAACAAAGGAATCAGTGAGTACCCAGAAGGGTCATGTAGGGCACCCTTCCTTGATATGATTAAATAGATGAATAAGTGAATAAGTAATAATCTAATCATAGAGGGGGCCAGGCAAACTCAGCATTAAACTACTAGAGTAGGCAAGTTTTTTCATTTATGACCAAATGACCTCATATTTTTTCCATCTGCTTCTATTAAGCAGAGTCGTTTCTTCCATCAATGCACGGGTGAAAAATCTGCCCAACCATTCCAAAGACAGAAGAGCAAATGGTTCCTACTGGAGAGGCAGAACAAGAGATTAATGCCCTGATGTGTTCTTTCCTAAAAAAAAAAATCACTGAGAATTTTGCTATTAAGTTCAGGGCTGTGTCAGGGGAGGATTGAGTCTTGGACAGAACAGGACTGATCTTCTCTCACTGCAAGCAGCAGTGGCTTTGTTGACGAGTCCCACAGAACAGCACCTGAAACTAGGGACTATCTTCCATCTCTGCAGAACAAGTAGAGCCTTGATCATATGTACAAGAGAATGAACCATGTCTCAGCAAACAAGATCAAATGCTGAGCCCATGTCAACAATGTGCTCACCTCAATTCTTCTCTATAGCCACAACCTCCTTTGAAAGTCGTATTGCTCCCTGCTCCTGTTGATCTTGTTAGCATTGGGGAATCTTCTGGCCAGTGACTTATGCGACAGAGCAGGAGAGCACATTGCTACTGAGAGGGTGGATAATAGAGAAAGTTGGAACTTAGACCCACTCAACACTCACAGCTGCATGAAGCTGGTGTGTCATTCTGCTAGTAACAGCTGCTCCCACCTGCAGAGCTTTTCATGTGAGACTTTAAAGCATTGCCTGAGACACTCTAAGGAAGATTCCGTAACCCACAGTACTTCTTTTAATAGTCAGAGCAGCCAAGACTTAGAACTAAGTGACTTACCCAAGAGCACCCAGGAAATCTCACACCTTGGAATCAAGCTTGGGCTCTGTTCTTCTCCCTTTCAACACAGTTTGCAATCCTTTAGCTTGTTTCAAAGGGAAATACCTACCCTTTCACATTTCTCTGTCCACTCTGTCTCTGCTGGTAAAGGTAAGACTAGAGACACAACTAGATTTTGATTCTGCATGTGTCTAAAACAGAACAGCTGATGGCCACTCACCTCAAATGTGGTGGCACAGTATGGATCACAGCACTGCTGCAGGGCTGCTCCAAAAGCTGTGGTGTTAGAAAGGTACCTGTGGAATATCAGTTCAGAAGACTATTGGCAATCTCAGTCCTGCTCCCTTCTTCTCAAAGCATTCAGAAGTGGGTCATTCCTGGGTGGAAGCCCATGGTACAAACCTTCTTCTGTCAAAAAATATCCATCCCAAAGGCTGTGAAGTGGTGAATTTGGTACCATGCCTCTTGGCAGGAGGAAAACACTCTACAGAGGCAGCTCAGCCTTTCATTTATTCACAGGATAATTGGCGGTTATTAACTAGTTAATTAATAAAGATTAGATGGAGTGGTAAGGAGGGGAACTTGAGATGAAAGAAAAAAAAGTTTGGCAGCAGTTGTAGCTGCTGTGTCTTAATGTTTTGTAAACCAGTGGAAGAAGGAGGAGGAAGTGAAGTAAAAGCCATCATCAGGGAAGAAAGGAGCAAGACAAGGAGGAACAGTCTTACAAGGACAGCTCAGGATGAAAAGAAACAAGATAATACCCTCTAACCAGTTTCAGCTAGTGAGTAAGATCACTGCCTCACCTTGCAGGTTGCAAACAGAATGTGAACTGGGCTTCCCATCCCCGGGGCTAATTCTGGGCAAGCAGATGCTCAGCTGAGCTGAGAGATTAAGTCAGCATGAACCAAAGGACAGTATGTGGAGGGGAGGCTTTTCAGACTACCCATAAGAACTTGACTTTTCTCTCCTAGAAGCCTCTCTGCCACAGCATCTCAGAGCATTATATAAACCACAGTTGGCTAAGTTTTTCTGATGGAAGTTTTCCTTTCTTATTTTAAAGAGAGGGTAAGGGTTATTAGCTTTGTTCCACTGATGAGGAAACCAAGGCATAGAGAAGTCAATATACCTCTACCCACAAATCCCATTGAAAGCATCTCCTGACTGCTGAGAGCTATGCAATGAATTCTGGGAGACCTGCCAAGACAGCCAAGTGCCAGGAGCAGTGACTCACATTGTCAAGGGGGAGAGGGGGATGAGAGATGATTTACACCAGTGCAGTTCAAGCAGGCAAAGCTAGGTTGGGCTGATGCCATCAATGCAGACTGCACCAATGCACTGGATCTATTGCTGCCCCAAAGATGGGAGGCTGGTGGAAGGACTGGGTGTGAAAACAAAACCAGACCTCAAAGCACCACCATCATCTGCATAACACTGAGGTGATGCAGCTCTTTGATGTGATAAAGCACTTTTGGGAGGTTGTTATTGTTTGAAGGCTTGACATTCTTGTACCACCCTTCCAGTGCCTGTGGTACAATTGCTATTAAAACCAACAGTAAATCTTGTGTATGTGCTGACTGTTGGTGTTAAAGCCCCTCATACTTTTAACAAGGGGCTCAGACATAAGCCTTAGCAGAATACAGGAGTATCTTCAGCTGAAGCTGTTTCCCTACAGAAGAAGAGTTTCTTTTACTTCACTCCTCCTGCAAACACATGCATGTTTTAACAACCCTATCGACCTCTAACTATCACTTGCTCATTCCACCTTTTTCTCCCACCCAATTGCCTTTGGCCATATTCCAATCTCCATTTTTGCCTCTCTGGGGTGGGTTTAGTATCCTCTGTTTACTTCTGGAAAGAAGGAATGGTAGGAAAAAGATACTTTGAGTGACACACAACTGGCTGAATAAGGCTATAGGGGAGATCTGCTCCTTGATTCCAACAGTTCCCAAAGCACCTGAGTGACATTTTGGTACTCAATTTTGAGCTGAGTCCATCAGTGCAAGCTGCAGCAGTATGATGTCCTTTGAAGAAGCTGGCTGGTGAAGAAAGGGGGTAGACACTGAAAAGGGATATGTGGCAAAGCATCCTCGAATGTCTCTGAATCAGCAGCTCTAGATTCTGAATAGGAGAGATGGGCCAAAAGTATGTGCTCTCCCTAAATATTGTTTCCTATTCATACAGCTGGAAACAGAGTATTAGGCTTTTTATTTTCTGGTAGGGATTTTTCTTATGAGCTCTCTTTTCATCTGGTGAGTTCAAAGTTCAGATTAGGACATTACCAGTGTTAAAGGAAAAATAGATAGACAGATAGATAAAGAGGATTTTTCTTTCTCAGTCTATAGAAAAGTAAGATGAAGAGAGATGTGAAACTGGTCTGCCTGCTGTGGGGCTGCAAAAGGAGCTGTGATAAACAAAGGAAAAAGGTCTCTGAACCTACAGGACAAAAAAATCATTGGCTTAGATTGGGTGATGTCAAAATGAGGTATGGCAGAGTTTCTCCTAGAGAAATGGGTAATGGCTGGAAAGCTTCTAAAAGAAGACTGGAAGGTCATTGCTCAGGGATGCTTTCTGCAAAGTGAAACACCTCTGGAGTTGGGAATATGGAGTAGGTCTCTCCCTGTGTGGTGTATGTTTCAACATTGTTCTTGTAACTCTGGGTTGTTTGAGGACCTGGGAAGTTCACAGTGAGCTCTCTAGTTCCTAAAATAACATCTCTACCTTATAGATGCTTCTTTCAGACAAGACTTTTTGCTGTCACAGTACAGGAGCACACTTTCATGGAAGATAGGGGTTGGAAGAGACCTTCAGAGCTCATCCAGTCCAACCCCCTTGCAGAAGCAGCTCCCACCTAGATCAGGTCACACAGGAACGTGTCCAGCTGGGTCTTGAGCTCCANCAGTCCTCTGAGCATCTTGGTCATTCAGTCAGTGTCACACCTCAGGAACTCGGTTTCCACTTACATGTGCTTTTCCACAGCATGATGCATTTTCTTTTTTGAAAGAGTTTTAAGCAAAGGAAGACTCCTCTTGAACAAGCTGTTGGAAAGCTGAATCCAAGGCAAACTCCCATTATTTGTTGGGCTCATTTCTTTTCTAGGTGAAATGTTTCTTAGAGGGTTTGTTTTCTGGCATATGCATTTTTTTTTTCTGTTGAGGATAAACTCCAGGTGTTGATTGCTTATTGATTTCCAGGGAGCAAACCATTTCCTGAAATAGCCCCTCTCTAGCCCTAGACCCTACAGAGGGAAGAAAAGACTAATCAAAGTGATTCTTTGGTAGGGGTTGTTAATACAGATTATAATTGGTCTTCATCACTAGTTTATCGACTGGTTTGTTAGATCATTAATCGCCCTTGGCTTTGATCTGGGCCATTAACTAACAAACTTGTCATTAGCTGTTGGAAAATGACCAGCTCTCTATTTAGGATTATTACACTGAGCACTCATTGCTGTGAAATCCCAGAAGGGGGTGAGGCAGGACTCTCCAGAGCACTGTTTGCTTGGTTCATTGGAGTTGTAGGAACATCGAGCCAGGCTGTTTCTTTTGCAGGGATGGAGAGCTATCTAGGATGCTGGGGCATGTTTTATTTTTTCCATTCCTTGCTTTAATTGCCAAAGAGAGTTATTGTCTTACTGTAAGAAAGACAACTTTCTGGTCCTTTGTTTAAAAAATAGAATGACTTAGCTTAAAGTGCTATTAATATGTTGGAGTATTCCTGGTTTATACCAGTAGAAGATCTTTGCTTGGAAGCTTCTTTTCATGCCTGCATAAGGTGTGGGACTGAAAGCTGTGGAGATTAAAACATGCAGTACAAGCAAAAAGAAGCTGGACTCCATCCATCCTTCCTCAGTAGTGACTCTCAGACCAGACCTCAGATGGCTGAGAAGTCTACTCTCAGTTTCATCAAAGACAATCATCAATAGGGCTGTTAGGGCTTGTTTGCCTTGGAGTCTCTGAGGGGCAAGCCTCAGAAATTGTGGAAGGGCCACAAAATACATCAGGGAGCTATGAAAGGAGATTTCCTTTCATTGTGACTGATTCAAACAGAAATTTCCTTGTTTTATTTCCTTATTGATCCAAATAGGAATGAAGCCAGTCCTCTAGAAATGAAACTCCCTGGTTTTCATTCCAAGTTCCTCCGAGCCAGCTTCTCACCATGGCACTTCTCCAGGACACGGAGAAGTTGATCTGTTCAATCTCAGCTTTCCCAGGAAAGCAGATCTTGCTGTAAATAGGTTCTCCCAGAAGAAAAACCTTCATCTTTGCAGCACTGCAAAAGCAACTGTCATGGTTTAACCCCAGCTGGCAAATAAGCACCACACAGCTGCTTGCTCACTCCTCTATGCTCCATCCCAGGTTGGGATGGGGAGGAGAATGGGGAAAAAAAAGGAGTAAAACTCATGGGTTGAGTTATAAACAGATTAATAACTGAAATAAAACATAGTGATAAGAATAATAAATAAGAGTAATGAGAAAGAAGGTTACATAAAGAGTAGGAAATGAAGTCCAAGCAATGTACAATGCAATCACAGACCATCTGCTGATTGATGCCCAAACAGTATCTGAGCACCAGTCAACCCCTCCAGCCAACCTCCTCTCCCAGTTTACATACTGGGCATGACCTTCTGTACAGTGGAAAAGCCTTTTGATTAGTTGAGGTCAGCTGTCTTGGTCATGTTCCCTTCCAGCTTCTTGTGCACCTCCTCGCTGGCAGAGCACAAGAAACTGAGAAGTCCTTCCCTTAGGGTAAGCACTGTTTGACAACAACTAAAACATCGGTGTGTTATCAACATTGTTCTCAAAGTAAATCCCAACCACAGCAGTGTACCAGATACTAGGAACAAAATTAACTCTCTCTCAGTTGAAACCAGAGGAGTGTCTCCATTTTTGGTAAAGCTGAGTCCTTGGGAAGAATCAGCCTTGGGAAGAAGTTAGCAAACAAGCAAAAACAACACAGACCTCATGCGAGCTCCAGCACTAAACAGAAATGTCAGCATTGTTTCATTTTACAGACACTACTGATGGCAAATTCTGTTCCAGCTCGAGAATCCAATTCCACCGTCACATTGGACTCAATGCCTGCCCGACATCCCCCTCCCTTTCCTTTACTCCCTAGGAATTCTATCGTGTCATCATCCTAATGCTGGCAAGGGAGACATGGAGGAGAAGAATACATCAGAGTTTGTGTCTCCCAGGCAAATTGTGACCCTCCAAGTCATCTTATTATGAAATCTGTAATAATAATAGCAACAACATGTAGGAAGGGAGAGGGAGGACTTACGTCTGCATGCAGCAGACGCCGCAACACAATCCCTTCCTGCAGGTCGTCATCTGTGTTAATACATCCCAAAAAAAGCTTCCGATCCAATTACAGGCTGTGCAGAGACATTCAAGGAAACTCCCTGAAAGACAACAGCTCAGGGCTGCAATCTTTCAGAGTCCATCAGCTAGGCAATGAGTCGAGGCTGATGGATAGTTCAGCTGGGAGCCCACTAGAGAAAGAAGAAAAGTGGGGCTTGATGTTTGGGCAGGTGATGTTCATTTTCTTCAGCTTACTTGTTCATTTCTACTCTCCCTTTTCCTTATTTCCTAGCCTGTCTTGCTTGAGTGTTTTCAGATGGAACAGTAAAACAGCTGGTCCTTTAGCTCACTGAAGATGAGCTGGACATTTCAAAAGGCAAAGAGTAGGGTGAGTGATGGGTAAACACGATGGATGTTGTACCCAGTTGCAGCACCCTTGAGGTATCAGAGGATGTTTTAAATGGATTTCTTGCCCCTGTTCTGAGATGAAAGTTGGATCTCCTTAAATTATGAGGAATTTTTCTCAAGGATGTCCACCGGATTGCTTTTACTGTCATCAGAGATGTCTCAAAAACAGAAGCCTCAGCTCACCAGATGGCTCAATTCAAGGCATTCAGAGGGTCTGGCAATTGGGAAGAGTTGAAGTCTGTTCTTCAGGCATCAGCCCTGATATGATTTCTGAAACCAATTACCAACACTCTTGAAAAATATCTCACCCCTGTAGAGAGACTTCTCAAGGCCTTCAGGAAGGCTCATGACGTTTAGCTCTTAGTGTTAACCATGTGCTGAGGTGAAAGAATCACACAGCATCACAGAAAGGTTGGAAGTGACCTGGAAAGCTCACCAGTGCAATCCCCCTGCCAGAGCAGCACCACCTAGAGTAGGTCACACAGGAACTCATCCAAGGTGAGTTTCCTACTGATTTTTCTTTCCCCATCCATTCTGCCAGTCCTTCTGCAAATGGACTCAACTAAATGGGTTTTCCCTCACAGAAGTCAAAGCCACCTCCTGATTCTTTTTCCTCTGCTTTCTGTCTGCAGTCCTGCCAAATCTCCTTGCTAGCACCAGCCAGTCTTTGATTTCCTCTTCTGAAGGTTGCTTGCAGTACATAACATGACCTGCCATCATAAAGCAGTCCCAGGGATCCACAGTAAAGATCATCCTTTAGACATCCTGTTCAACATAAATGTAGTTTTAGGGTGTTGTCACGTCAGATTCCCACTTCTTTAGCTACTGTATCCCTAAAATGTGCTTCTTGTGCTCTCTGGAGATAGGTCAGCAAGTACCAATTAAAATCTAGAGTGTGAAACGTACCATTCCTTGTTCCTCAGAGGATCCCTTGACCATGGCATCTGCTCTATCTAACTGCCTTTATCTGTATAATGCACATCAGTTTGCACAGCCACGAAACCCGGAGTATTAAAGGATCCAGACTCTTCTTAGCTGATAATTTATTGAAGCAGCATCTCAGCATAACGCCGTGCTTCGTACATTTATTGCTTCTGGCAGGCTTCTCCTTCTAACAGCTTGATTTGTTTTCAATGGAGCAGGGATGGAATTGACTGTAGGACAGGGGTGTATTTTTTTTTTCAAAGAGCACAGTCTCACACTCTGAATATCCCAGAGCACTCCATGAAGTAATGAGTTAGACTGACAGCACAGTGACTGTGGAAGGGGAGAACTACCGGCTCAGCTAAGCTTATGCTTTAAACATTTGGGAGGTTTGGGTGGAGTTTTGGGGGAGTATTTGGATTGGGTGTTTTTTTCACATGCTGCTGTTAGGCTTCTCTCTGTGTTTTTTTGTGATGAGGTGCCATGGGAACATATCCTTCTGTGAGAAAGATTTCCATCAGGGATGGGCAGGAGGATGTTGCCTGTGCTGTTTTCCCTGCAGGGTGCACATTAGCTTTCCTCCCTCCCTACTTTCCTCAGTGCTGCAATGCAGTGTCAGGGTTGGTTGCAAGCCCAAGCCCTAGCACAGATTCTGACTCTGCCAGTCTCCTGGCTCTGGGGAGAAGCATGAAAACACTTGGCCCCTCTCTCATAGCTGCTGCAGTCTGCCTGCATGCTCCAGGAGAGAAGGCAGAGATGGAGCTGCAGGTCAGGTTAAGGGCTCTTTTGCTTTATGTGTCTGTCATGATTCTGCTGGGCAAGGTGAGAAAGAGCAAAATTCGAAGCAGCAGAAGCCAAGATTGATGTCAATGTCTCCTGTGGGCTTTGTTGTTAAAAGTAAAAACAAAACACAGTACAGAACACCCCTGAAAACAAGCAAAAAAGTTCCATTTCTTTTGCTGGACTTATTCCTTATAATCAAGAGGAACTCTGTTTTCCTGGAGGCTCTGAGTGAATCTAGTGCCTGTAGGATAATGGCCTCACCACCCTGAACTTTTCCTTTGAGCCTTGGCCTGAAATAAGCTCGTTTTTTCACACAGAAATCTGAGCAAGACACCAAGCTTGAATACCTCTGCAGTGGCAGGCATTGGGCCATGGCTCTGAGCTCATTGGCTGTGCCATTGTACTTAGAGCAGCTTTCCCTGGAATGTCATGAAAATTCACAAACCATCCTCAGCTCTGGAGACACAACTCAGTGGCTCCAGACTGAGAGAGACTGTCAGCTGAGCAGTTCATGATCTGCACAGTGATGTGGTTTACAGCACAGTTTGCCCTGTGTTTATCAGACGTGGGATCTCATCCAGAGATACTTCCTTGAGAGACCAGGCTAAATGCTGATCCAGGCTCTCCAGCTCAACCCCTCTCTTAGTGTCTCACCTCCCAATGCTGCTGCTCACCAGGACAGATGGGAAGTTTGAAGGATGAGCATGTATGAGCACAAAAACTCCTTAACACCCATGCTGGGTGAGACCAGTGGTCTATGCAGTTAGTGCCAATAGCAGAAGAATAAAGCAAAACAAGAGTGAACATAAAACAATCTCATCTTTGATGCACATTTCCCTTACAGCACTCACTGAATTAAGGATTTTTAGAGGGTTTTTTTTTGAGACAGAAACCATGTCTGAACAAACATGTTCTATATCCATGGATGGCCTGTGTCCCTGTGAATCTGTGTTATCCCTCCTAAGACCATCAGAACGTTTGACCTCTAGGACATAGAATCATAGAATGGCAGGGTTGGAAGGGACCTTTAGAGATCATCTAGTCCAATACTCCTGCAGAAGAAGGTTCCCCTAGATCAGGTCACATAGGAACATGTCCTCCAAGGAAGGAGACTCCACAGCCCCTCTGGGTAACCTGTTCCAGTGCTCCCTCACCCTCCCAGTGAAATAGTTTTTCATGTGGCAGTGAGTCCCAGTGTTTAGCTGTGATGTGCTGCTCAGTCAGTTCAGGATGTACCTCCAACCCACCTTCCAGTTTCCTGGTGCTTTGCTTTGGGTTTGTAATAAAGGTCCACAAAACCTTCCCATATGATGTGATTTCAGCTGGGGCTGGGTCGTGTCCTCACACAGGTAATGAAGCAGAGGGAGAGCAAGTAATGAGAAATGGTACAAAGTGTTTTTCCCCAGCTATCATTGGCCTGGGCAGGAGATGAGATGGGAACAAAAATTCCATTCTTTCATGTAAACATTAAGACAAAAATGGAAAAATCAAAGGTAAAGGAGTTGTCTTGAGCTGCTTGTTGCCATGGCTACCGTATCATCCAGAGCATCCAGGAGGCACACAGGATTTCATTCCCTTCCTAACTTTTTCATTGAGTTTATGAGTTTTTCATTATTTTTCTCTTTATGAATAGGAAACAAGAGGTGAAATGGAGGAAAGAAAGACACTGATTGTTCTTCCCAATCCTTTAAACTCAAGAAATAATTTAGGACTGTCCTGTGTGACCTGATCTAGGTGGGAGCTGCTTCTGTAGAGGAGTTGGACTGGATCATCTCTAAAGTTCCCTTCCAACCCCTACCCTTCTGTGATTCTATGAGACTATTGTCTGTTGTCCTCTCTGAGGTCTCCCAACCCTTTGTTGTTCCTAAGACAAAGAACATAACTCCCTTCAGATCTTCTGTGGAAGAACATCTTCCATTATCATTGACTTCCATTATCATTGACTTATCAGGGCTGCATGACTTATCTTCTTTATGCTGTATGGGTAGGCAGCAGCCCTGAACCAAGGGAGATTTTAGGGAGGCAATGCAGTATTATATAGAATAATCTTCCTTTCCCACTCTAAACACTACAGCATTTGCAAACAGAGAGGAAAGAGACCTCCTTAAAAGCTAACAGAAGATTCTAAACCAAGGGTAAGGACTCATCTTTTGACACTCCATCTCTCCATTCAGTATTCAGATGCTTTTGACTGCCTCTGATCTGAAGATACCAGAGACATGAAGAATTCAGAAGTCAATTCAGCAATGCTGCTCATTCCAGCTAATATTCCAACACTAATCCAGGTTCAGGTTGAAGTAATTGATCAGTGATAAACCCCCTTCTCCTGGGATGCTGTGCAATATTCCACAGCAATGCAGTCTTTTCAGATTATGAGAACAATGTCTCACCAATCCAATTGTTATTGGCCAAGCTAAATAACAGGGGAGGGGGGGGGGGAAGTGTAATTACAGCAGAATTATATTGCAATTAAAATGTAATTACACTGTGGGTTCTTTTGCTCAATCAATAATTGTTTCTGTTGATACAATAAGCACATTAACTGCATGAGTGAATGGTTTATGTTGGCTGCCTGGTGTCCCTGTGTTATCTGGATTGAGTATACAGCATTGCAGCAACATTCACAGTCACACTGTGAACCACTCAGCCGTTTCTTTGGTGTGTCCATATGTGTGTGTGTGTGTGTGTGTGTGCGCGCACATATGTAAAGCACTAATGCATGTAATTCATCCCATTATTACCAATTACATTATTACATTAGCCTGAGATTCTATTGCAATACTAATACATATTGTAATGGAGTATAATTATATTACATTTGTATTTGTGGTATTAAAGTGTGTCAGAGAATATACTTATCATAATTACACTGCAATTGCTCTTTAACAGGAGTGGAATTGCAGTCACCATATTATGAAATATGACAGTGTTATCTTTACACATTATTTGTATTAAAGTGCAACTTAGAGGGCCTTTTAATTGGTATGTGTGCAAGAAGATGGTGATCTGCTGCTGGTACCAGGGAACAAATGTGGAGAGAGCTCTAGTGGCTCAACAAGATTTGTGGCACGTGGTCCTGGTGTGGGGTCTGGATCCCTATTTTGGAGCCCACTAAAGCATCTTCCCATGAATTGTGCACACTGAGCAGTGTTGCTGCTGAAGTTATCCATGGGAACTAATGCCTCTTGCCAAAGCCACAGGGGCACAAATGCATCCATGGAAACTTGTCTGCTGGTCAGAAACAACCAAGACACTGAGATCTTTGGATCACAGTAACTTCTGCAAAATCATGCCCTGCTGCCCAGCTGGATGAGTTCCTGTGTAACCTAATCTAGGTGGTCCTGCTCTGGCAGAGGGGTTGCACTGGATAAGCTTTCCAGGTCTCTTCCAACCCTTAAGACTCTGTGATTCCTGTTCTTGACAGCTCAAGACCCTTAGGGTTATACCTGCTCTAAATGGGGCCTTATCTGTGAGCCACAGTCTCTTCAGGAGTGTACCTGCTGTGACATAGACTTATCCACAGCTTGGAGATGCATTTGTTCCAAGTGTGGCTTTGTCCACAGATCACAATGCCTTCAGAGATATACTTGCTCCAGCATGGTCTTACCCACAGCCACAGTCTCGGAACTCATTCACTCCCCAATGGTGGGANTTGCCAAAGCCACAGGGGCACAAATGCATCCATGGAAACTTGTCTGCTGGTCAGAAACAACCAAGACACTGAGATCTTTGGATCACAGTAACTTCTGCAAAATCATGCCCTGCTGCCCAGCTGGATGAGTTCCTGTGTAACCTAATCTAGGTGGTCCTGCTCTGGCAGAGGGGTTGCACTGGATAAGCTTTCCAGGTCTCTTCCAACCCTTAAGATTCTGTGATTCCTGTTCTTGACAGCTCAAGACCCTTAGGGTTATACCTGCTCTAAATGGGGCCTTATCTGTGAGCCACAGTCTCTTCAGGAGTGTACCTGCTGTGACATAGACTTATCCACAGCTTGGAGGTGCATTTGTTCCAAGTGTGGCTTTGTCCACAGATCACAATGCCTTCAGAGATATACTTGCTCCAGCATGGTCTTACCCACAGCCACAGTCCTTTCAGAGGTATATCTGCTCCAACATGCTCTCACCCATGTCTGCAGACTCTCCAGGGGCGTATCTACTCTGTTGCGGGCTTTATCCGTGGCCACATCCTTCAAGGAGCTCCAGTGTGACCTCGTGCACAGCCCCACTGATGCTTCAACCTGTCTTATCCTTGGGCCACAACCCCTTCAAAGCTGTACCTGCTGTGTCACAGACAAATAGAGATGTACCTGCCCTGGCATGGGCTTACCCATGTCCACAGATGCTTCAGAGTGTCCTGCTTCCATGTGGACTCATCCACAGGTCAAAGTCCCTTTGACTTGAGTTCAGACTGGAGTTGCAGCCTGTCCAGTACAGCAGCATAGGAACAGCAGTCATGCCCTGGCCATCTGCCAGCCCAGGCACATGGCCATGGCTGTTATCACAATGTTCCCAGGCACAGCAGAGGAAGGTGATAAGCAGTTCAGGAGTGTAGCAAAGAGTGAAAGCAAAGAGCAGCCACTAATGAGCATCAGACTCTAATATACAGTGAGGCAAGTCCCATAGCAAGCACAGGAGATTGTCAATTAACATCTAAAGAGCAGTAACACTATAAATTTGATTTAGCACATTCCAGTCAAACCTGTCTTTGTCTCATACTCATCAAGCTCCACTTTGAGGACCAAAAAGGACTGTTGTTGTTTAACTCCAGCTCGGAACTCATTCACTCCCCAATGGTGGGATGGGGGAGAGAATCAGAAGGGTAAAACTGAGAAAACTCATGGGCTGAGATAAAGACAAAGTAATAAGTAAAGCAAAATCCATCCCCACAAGCAAATCAAACCAAGGAACTCATTCACCAGTTCTCATGGGCAAGCAGAAGTTCAGCCATCTCCAGGACAGCAGGTCTTCATCATGTGTAATGTTTATTTGGGAAGACAAACACCATCACTCCAAATATTCCTCTCCTCTTTCTTCTTTCCCCAGTTTTACATGCTGAGCCTGATGCTGTATGGTCTGGGATATCCCTTAGGTCACTTGGGGTCAGCTATCCTGGCTGTGTCCCCACACAATTCNGACTCTAATATACAGTGAGGCAAGTCCCATAGCAAGCACAGGAGATTGTCAATTAACATCTAAAGAGCAGTAACACTATAAATTTGATTTAGCACATTCCAGTCAAACCTGTCTTTGTCTCATACTCATCAAGCTCCACTTTGAGGACCAAAAAGGACTGTTGTTGTTTAACTCCAGCTCGGAACTCATTCACTCCCCAATGGTGGGATGGGGGAGAGAATCAGAAGGGTAAAACTGAGAAAACTCATGGGCTGAGATAAAGACAAAGTAATAAGTAAAGCAAAATCCATCCCCACAAGCAAATCAAACCAAGGAACTCATTCACCAGTTCTCATGGGCAAGCAGAAGTTCAGCCATCTCCAGGACAGCAGGTCTTCATCATGTGTAATGTTTATTTGGGAAGACAAACACCATCACTCCAAATATTCCTCTCCTCTTTCTTCTTTCCCCAGTTTTACATGCTGAGCCTGATGCTGTATGGTCTGGGATATCCCTTAGGTCACTTGGGGTCAGCTATCCTGGCTGTGTCCCCACACAATTCCTTGTGAACCTCCAGCTCACTCACAGAAAAGACCTTGACTCTGTGTCAGAACTGCTCAGCAATAAGTAAAACAGCCTTTATTATCATTATAACTGATATTAGTATGAATTAGATACACTATTTTCAGCATAAATCCCAAATGTGGCTCCATGCTAGCTACTGTGAAGAAGTTTAACACCATCCCAGCCAAAACCAGCACAACCACTGGGCTGAAAATCACCATTTTCTCAAGTCTTGGGCAACTTGTGCACTTGTCCTTAAAAAGGCTTCAGGGTAAAAGGCACAGTATCTTTGTACACTGTAGTTCAATACATCAATTACAGTGGCACAATGTATTTTATCTTCTCTTTCTGGCTCTGGGATCTTCCTGCATCCTTCACTGGGTCATTCTCTATCCTGAAGAAGCTTGTTTGCAGGTGAGGTGAAGATGCTGAGCAGAGAGGGAGGGATCACAGAATCATAGAATGGTAGAGATTGGAAGGGACCTTTAGAGATCATCCAGTCCAACCGCCTTGCAGAAGCAGCTCCCACCTAGATCGGGTCACATAGGAACCTGTCCAGCCAACTCTTGAAGATCTCCAAGGCAGGAGACTCCACAATCCCTCTGCATGCACACATCTACTTTACCACCCCTCCTGCTTGCTATGGTGATCCCTGGCAGGGAGAAGGTTGTGATGTGCTACAGATTCACCTCCCAGAGTGTATGCCAAAGCCTTCACCTCATACCAAATGTATTCATTAGTTCTTCATCTCAGGGAGACTGAGCTGTAGATCCCAAATAAAGCTTGCTCTCCAAGATACGATCATTACCCAATGAAGTCAGGGCTTTTGGACCTATTTTTTTTGGCTCTCACCTCAACAAACCAGTGCCAAAGAGGCTGAGATTGAAGCAGTCTTTCCTGACCATGTCTGCAGACGGGCTTGTTAATACATGGGCTTTACTCAGGTCAAAATGTAGGGGTCTCCTAATGAATAACCATTGCCATCACAGTTTATTTAACTGAAGAAAACCTTAAGAGTTTCTTAAGCAATGCACATCCCTTTACAGCTTGGTCTGCCAAAGGCAGAAACAAACAACCTGAACCAAGATTTACTTTCTGCAGTATTTATGATTCATCAAAACAATTGCTCTTGGCAATTTTGCAAAGCAGGAACTTTATTTCTGTTTAAAAAAAATAATTGGTTGGACAAATATACTGAGGCTGTAGGCTTGGGCAAGAATATGTCTCTGAGTGTGTGGGCTTCTTACAGGATATTCAAGGAGCTCCAAGCAGAGGAGGATGAATCAGGATGAATGAGCGAGAGAAAAATCAAGAAGATGCATAATAGAGGTTTTTACAGCTGCATGAAAACAATATGTAGGCATTGAGCTCAGGAATAAAGCAATAGATTCCTGGCCCCACTGACGTCAGTGAGGCTTCTTGGATTCAGTGAATAGCTTTGGGTCTATAATCAAAGATGGATGATACTTCTTTCCAAAGAAAATGGCTCCAAACTATATGTTTTCCACAGTCCTTGAATTAGATTTCTAATGTCATTAAATACCAGAGACCTCCTGACACACTTTGGCCTCAACTCTGGAGCTGCTGAGCAGCTCCATATCGTCTCCTGTCCTCTTTTTGCATCCTGCATCTATAGTTTTGCTAGTTACAGGCTGTTGAAATGCAAGTGTTTTTATTCTTCTTTACCTTCCCTGGTTTTTAATCAGCTGCTTGAGATTTTTGGATTCAAACAGAAAAATCACTGCTATATGAGTCGCTTGCAAAGTGGATAAAATGCTGCAAAGGATACTCCAGGGGACCAGATGTCTCCATGGAGTTACATCCAGTTGATGGCCACTCACTAGTGGTGTTCCCCAGGGTTCAGTGCAGGGGCTTGTTTTGTTTAACATCTGTATCAATGATCTGGATGAGGGAACTGAGGACACATTCAGCAGTTTCACAGATGACATCAAGCTGGGTGGGTGTGTAGGCCTGCTTGAGGGCAGGAAGGGTGTGCAAAGGGACCTGGACAGGCTGGAGCCATGGGCTGAGAGCAATTGTATGAGGTTCAACAAAGTCAAGTGCCACATCCTGTACTTGGACCACAACAACCCCAGGTTTGGGGCTTGTGGAAAAGGACTTGGGGGTGTTAACGGACAGCAGCTGAACATGAGCCAGCCAGTGTGCCCAGGTGGGCAAGAAAGCCAGTGGCATCCTGGCTTGGATCAGAAATAGTGTGGCCAGCTGGACCAAGGGATGTGATTATCCCTTTGTACTTCATGCTGGTGAGGCTGCCCCTCAAATACTGTGTCCAGTTTAGGGCCTCTCACTATAAGAAAGACATTGAGAGGCTGGAGCGTGTCCAGAGACAGGTAGTGGAGATGAGGAAGGGTCTAGAATGAGGGTCTGAGAAGAGGAGGCTGAGAGGAGACATGATCATTCTCTACAGCTACCTGAAGGGGAGTTGTAGTGAGGTGGGGGTCGATTTCTCCAGTAACAAATAATAAGACATAAGGAAATGGACTCAGGTTGTACTAGGGGAGGTTTAGATTGGACATTAGGAAGAACTTTTTCACCAAGAGGGTTATTAAGCATTGGCACAGGCTGCCCAGAGAGGTGGTGGAGTCCTCATCCCTGGAGATATTCAAAAGATGTGTAGATGAGGTGCTGAGGGACGTGGTTTAGTTTAGTGATGGGCCTGGCAGTGTGAGGTGAGTGGTTAGACTTGATGATCTGAAAAGTCTTTTCCAGCCTTAAGGATTCTGTGATTCATGGGTTGGAGAGACAGAGCAGTGAGCCTTCTGGCAGGAACAGGATGAGTTACTGAGGTGAGAACTCAGTCCTCTCCTGAATATTCTGAGTGGTTCACATTCAGGGTGATGTGCACAGCTAGAGTGAGGCAGCATTTCTATCTGGTGGGTTTTTAGTTGGTGTTCATTACCAGTCAAAGTCCTAAATCGTAATCCTAAGAGCTGATGATGATGTTTTATATGAGTTTGTGTGTCCTTACTCTACTGGTAACTCAAGAAGGAGAATAAGATTTACCTTACAGAGGGGTTGTATGGAAAGCTGACCAGTCATTCCAGTGTCCACCAGACAGAGATTGGCTTTGTATCACTTGATTGGGAATGAAACCAACACTGCTATGGATCAAAAGACAATAGAAACAAAACCATGACTCCTGCAATGACCCAGTGACATGTTCATATTTGGTCAATGGTAGAAACTGCTGCTGCTGAACTTTTTGACAAGGGTCTGTGGTGGGACCTCCAAGTTCAGTGGTGTTTCTCTTAAGCTAGAAGTGCTGTGGAAGCTTCCTGTAGAGCTTTCAAAGTATGCAAGACCAGAGACATTCCCAATCAAGCACACAGGGTCCATGTAACTGCATTTTCCTGACGAAACTTTGTTGTGCTGTAAAAATTTCCTGCTGAACTGTACCTTTGTGGCTGGAGTTACTCAAGCTGCTTCAACATGCCCAGAATGGCAAGGACAGTAGAAGAGCAAGTGAAGCAGTATTAGCTGTTTCCCACAGTCTGTGTCCAGGATTGCTCTGCTTTCCCTGCAGCCAGTGAAATGACAAGGAAACAAAGTAAGAATTTCAACCAGTGTTGTTTAGGGTGGGTAGGACCGTTTTCACCAGGGTCCCTCTGCCTTGTGTGGACCTGAAGCAGCATGAAGTTTGTTTGGTCGGGGTGGTTTTTTTTTTCTTATTCCCTCTCAAAATAGCATTTCACAGGCAGAGACATTTTGTTTTTGCCAAAAGCAAACAGAGTTGCTAAGAAACGGATATTGCAGAGACGGAAATGCACTGAAGGGCTGACACTTGCTGAACGGTGCACGCTGCATGGAGTGGCCTGGCCAACGTGGCCATGAAGACAGCAGAGAGGAGCCAGATGATTCCTGATTCCATTGTCCTTCCAGCAGGAAACATATAAGTAATTTGCAGAACCATAGAATCATTTTGGTTGGAAAAGAGCCTTAAGATCATCAAATCCAAACAGTTGCCTCACCCTGCCAAGCCTATCACTACCCACCAGCCAGCAAGTCAAGAGAAGTTCTACTGCCCCTCTGCTCTGCCCTGCTGAGGCTTCATCTGGAGTCCTGTGTCCAGTGCTGGGTTCCACAGCTCAAGAGGGACAGGGAACTGCTGGAGAGAGGCCAGTGCAGGGCTGCCAAGATGATCAGGGGACTGGAGCATCTTCCTTATGAGGAAAGGCTGTGGGACCTGGGGCTGTTTAGTCTGGAGGAGACTGAGGGCGGAATCGCACTAGTACAATTTAATTTAAGAGGCGCCTGTCAAGAGAATGGGGCAGCACTATTTTCTATAGTGTCCAAGGACAGGACAAGGGGTAACAGATAGAAGCTGGAACACAAAAAGTTCTACTTAAACTTAAGGAACGAGTTCTTTACTGCTGAGGTGAGGGAGCCCTGGTCCAGGCTGCCCAGGGAGGGTGTGGAGGCTCTTTCTTGAGAGGTTTCCAAACCCACCTGGACACATTCCTGTGTGACATGATCTAGGTGGACCAGCTTTAGCAGGGGGGTTGGACTGGTTGATATCTAGAGGTCCCTTCCAACCCCTATCATTCTGTGATCTGTGATTCCTTAACTACGTCCCTAAACCATATCCCTTACATCTTTTGCCTCATCATGCATATTGCTGATGGGGACTGACAAGCCAGGAGTATGAAGGATGAGGCACACAGAGAGTTGCAAGGTTGGAATGACTCAGTGGATAACAAGCTATGAAGGACATAACTCCAGCGATTGTGTCTCTCAAAGCTGGGAGCAGCAGAGGAGTTTAATGAGGGATTACAGTCCTTCTCATCTTTACTTGTACATGTTCAGTCAGGGCAGCCTTTTCCCCTTTCTTAGTTTCTTGGATCGGAATCACAGAATCACAGAATTAAGGGTTGGAAGGGACCTCAAAAGGTAATCTGGTGATTTCTAAGGACAAATCATAAAGTCATGTGTGTGTGTCTTCATCAGTGATGGTTATTTTCCAGACTCTGGTCATGATAAGGGTCAGTGACTCTGTAGACACCATCTTTCCCAGGGTGTGGGAACACCTCCCTATGTTTTGTGGAGCCTCTGGAGACAGCGATCACCTGTAGCTACACAGGAGCGAGGTTTTTACCTCCACTGTTTCCCACACGAGGCAGTCAAACCATAGCTACCTCAGTTTCCTGAAGAGAAGAGATATTACATAACCTTCTTATCAGATGATAAATGACAGATGCACTGTACCCTAAAGATGGCTGCATTTCATCATGTTCGTGACTGTGTGCATGGGGTTTCTCCTTGAAGGATGCTTTAGAGAGCAGTGTGGATGGAAAAAGGTTGCTGAAGGATGAGACATTTTGGGGGAGTGCTGTCCCCTGCTGGGGTATGCTGCATGGTTTAATGCCTGAGAGAGAAGAGATGATCACTACCTGTAAGAGCTCAAGAGCCTTCCTTGCTCTCCAGTGCATTGTTGTTATTGTTAGGTATGCTCTTTAGGAAGGTGGGCTTTAGGGAGGGTAAAAAAGAAGCAAAGGCATATTAAAATAGAAAGTAGAAGCAAAGCAAACTAACAGTGAGCCAATCCGATTAATAAAGGATGCCAGGAGTTGGTGTTAATTTGTGTCTGATTTAAAGTGCTTGGTGGGTGGAGAGAGAACAGCCCACAAGAAGCAGCTGGGCTCCTTTTCCATCCCCCAAGCCTGCTGTTGGTGCAGCGAGGTGGGGGGAAAAGAGGAGCACACAATCAGGCGATTCATCCCCACGCTGTCGCACTCTGCAAAGGGAAAGGAGAAGAGGGGAAGGAGGGAGAGGGGGAAAAAGCAGCAATCCAGTTCTCATGGAAAGCATTCTGCTCTCCTAATCAGGGTCAACCCATCCTGTCCATGTTTACCAGCTCTTTGTGAGATGCCAGTGGGCAGCCCTGACAAATCAGAGGAGCTGGATTGGTACCTTTCCTCATCTGGTTGTTGGGGTCAGTCATGCTGAGTGATCAGAGGAGTGATTTAATCAGTGATTTAATCAGGTGGGGCTGGAAGAGTTCATAGTCATAGAATCATTTCAATTGGAAAATACTTCTAAGATTATCAAGCCCCAGCCCTCCCCTCACAGTGCCACAGCTATCACTGACCCATGACCCTCAGCACCTCAGCCCCATGGCTTTGGGATCCCTCCAGGACTGGGCACTCCCCCAGCTCCCTGGACAGCCTGGCACAGGGACTGACACCCCTCTCAGGGAAACAGTTCTTCCAAAGAAATTCTTCTAGTTTTCTCACAAGACCAAAGTTCCTGATTTCTGTACAGAGCTGGATAAGAAAGAAACAAGCTCTCCCATCGAAGTGACTCCAGTGCAAAGGTTCACCTGAAGCAATAAAGCTGGTACCTGGATTTGCTCCTCATGGAGAGATCTCCACCACTCCCCAGCTCTTCCAGTCAAACCCAAGAGGGCAAACTCATTGTTCCTCTCCATTCACTCTCTCTGAGGCTATGTCTAACCTCACAAGTAAAGGAGGGGTTAAATGCAGACATGAGTGTGGTCCCAAGACCATCCAGACCATTTAATTACTTTCATACTCCCTGAGAGAGTTTTGGCCCAAAAAGATGCCAGGACACAGTCTGGTAGATGGCTGAGCCAAGGGAGTCTCCTGCAGGTCTGTGGGATGAGGCCAGTCCTTGCTCCGGGGAGGACAGCCAAGGTGTGTGGCTGGAAGCTGTGCCATGCTTGGCCCCAGAGCTAAAAAACAGCCCCTGCTCTGCTTCCTTCAGTAGCAT
>WBNH01006093.1:0-42860 GCA_013401255.1 Urocolius indicus | reverse complement strand
TAAGGGTAGGTGACTCTGTAGACACCAACTTTCCCAGGGTGTGGGAACACCTCCCTATGTTTTGTGGAGCCTCTGGAGACAGCGATCACCTGTAGCTACACAGGAGCGAGGTTTTTACCTCCACTGTTTCCCACACGAGGCAGTCAAACCATAGCTACCTCAGTTTCCTGAAGAGAAGAGATATTACATAACCTTCTTATCAGATGATAAATGACAGATGCACTGTACCCTAAAGATGGCTGCATTTCATCATGTTCGTGACTGTGTGCATGGGGTTTCTCCTTGAAGGATGCTTTAGAGAGCAGTGTGGATGGAAAAAGATTGCTGAAGGATGAGACATTTTGGGGGAGTGCTGTCCCCTGCTGGGGTATGCTGCATGGTTTAATGCCTGAGAGAGAAGAGATGATCACTACCTGTAAGAGCTCAAGAGCCTTCCTTGCTCTCCAGTGCATTGTTGTTATTGTTAGGTATGCTCTTTAGGAAGGTGGGCTTTAGGGAGGGTAAAAAAGAAGCAAAGGCATATTAAAATAGAAAGTAGAAGCAAAGCAAACTAACAGTGAGCCAATCCGATTAATAAAGGATGCCAGGAGTTGGTGTTAATTTGTGTCTGATTTAAAGTGCTTGGTGGGTGGAGAGAGAACAGCCCACAAGAAGCAGCTGGGCTCCTTTTCCATCCCCCAAGCCTGCTGTTGGTGCAGCGAGGTGGGGGGAAAAGAGGAGCACACAATCAGGCGATTCATCCCCACGCTGTCGCACTCTGCAAAGGGAAAGGAGAAGAGGGGAAGGAGGGAGAGGGGGAAAAAGCAGCAATCCAGTTCTCATGGAAAGCATTCTGCTCTCCTAATCAGGGTCAACCCATCCTGTCCATGTTTACCAGCTCTTTGTGAGATGCCAGTGGGCAGCCCTGACAAATCAGAGGAGCTGGATTGGTACCTTTCCCCCTCCACTTGTAGGAGTTGGGAGCTGGATTGGCACCTTTCCCCAGCTGGTGGTTTGGCTCAGGAGCTGGATTGGTACCCTTTCCCTTCTGCTTGTTGAGGTCAGGAGCTGGATTGGTACCTTTCCTCATCTGGTTGTTGGGGTCAGTCATGCTGAGTGATCAGAGGAGTGATTTAATCAGTGATTTAATCAGGTGGGGCTGGAAGAGTTCATAGTCATAGAATCATTTCAATTGGAAAATACTTCTAAGATTATCAAGCCCCAGCCCTCCCCTCACAGTGCCACAGCTATCACTGACCCATGACCCTCAGCACCTCAGCCCCATGGCTTTGGGATCCCTCCAGGACTGGGCACTCCCCCAGCTCCCTGGACAGCCTGGCACAGGGACTGACACCCCTCTCAGGGAAACAGTTCTTCCAAAGAAATTCTTCTAGTTTTCTCACAAGACCAAAGTTCCTGATTTCTGTACAGAGCTGGATAAGAAAGAAACAAGCTCTCCCATCGAAGTGACTCCAGTGCAAAGGTTCACCTGAAGCAATAAAGCTGGTACCTGGATTTGCTCCTCATGGAGAGATCTCCACCACTCCCCAGCTCTTCCAGTCAAACCCAAGAGGGCAAACTCATTGTTCCTCTCCATTCACTCTCTCTGAGGCTATGTCTAACCTCACAAGTAAAGGAGGGGTTAAATGCAGACATGAGTGTGGTCCCAAGACCATCCAGACCATTTAATTACTTTCATACTCCCTGAGAGAGTTTTGGCCCAAAAAGATGCCAGGACACAGTCTGGTAGATGGCTGAGCCAAGGGAGTCTCCTGCAGGTCTGTGGGATGAGGCCAGTCCTTGCTCCGGGGAGGACAGCCAAGGTGTGTGGCTGGAAGCTGTGCCATGCTTGGCCCCAGAGCTAAAAAACAGCCCCTGCTCTGCTTCCTTCAGTAGCATAGACATAGCCTGTGGAGACAGACAGAAAAAGGGCAAATTAGCATTTAGCTGGCACGTGAATTCCTGCTCTTCGGGAACAAAAGGAGGGCCATCTGCTCATTGTGTCTCACACAAGGTGGGGGCTTTCCTTTGCAACCAACCTGGGATGGATTTCAGCCTGCTGTTCAGTATGGAGATGCCTCAGGACCTCCAGGTATTGTCCTGGGAAACTGAAGACAGCCACCGTGCCCCAAGGTGCTGGGTCAGCCCACACCCTGATCAAAACAGGCATTGATCATCATCTCCTAGGAGCTTCCTAGAAGGACTGCTCATCTCTCCTGCTTTTCCCGGCTTACTAAGGCTGGTTCCTGGGCTGCACTTGTGGGTTTGATGGGTTTGTCACTGCAGGGCTTTTTGGGAACACCTGAATCTGTGCATGCTGCTACCTTATGGTGAGGCTTCTCTAAACAGTATTGGGCTGGAAGCAAGAGGAACAGTCTCAAAATCTTTCTGTGGAGGGAATGGGAAGCAGAAGAATTGCCTGCACATGGATCTGTAGCTGAGGTCCCCTCCTAGGTGTTCAGTCCTGGGTAGAAACCTAAATCTAAACCTTACCTATTGTCTGCATACCTCCAGCCCCCCTCCAGCTCCTGAGTCCAGCCCTGTCAGCTTGTCCTCTGAGCCAGAAGTGAAAACCCATTCAAATGAAGGAGCACATGAAAATCATAAGACTGCTGTCATCCCTGTGATGAAACATCACTCAGTCCCTTCTCAGAATTAATATAAACCATCCTCCTTCAATCCCTCATCTTCATCAAGGCTGCATACAGACATTCAGCTAACCCCAGCCCCAACCAATGCATCCTCAGTGCTACACATGTCACTCCATCATGTCCTCTACCGTCTCCTGTGATTAAGCAAAGCCCAAGAAAGTGAGAAAAGAGGAGTCTTTTGCTTCTCAATAACCCTCATCACACTTGCCCCTCACCAAGAAGTCATCTTCCCTCCCATTTCACGTTGCTCAAGTGTTCCTGGAGAGAAGACTGGGGGAAAAGTGTACATCTGTCTCATTCATGTAAATCTTGAACTGCTTGTCATGAGACCCATAGATATGATGCACGGAGTCGTCCGGCTCCTTAACACTTGTGCTATGATTGCATCCCTCTGCCAGACTGTCTGCATTCCAACATCCTAGGATTTGGTACAGGAGAGACTAACAGGCTGTCTCTGCCCTGAGAAGTCTGTAAGGAAAGGGGAGAGTTGGGTAGTTCTCCAGGGATCAGAGCATCCTTTGCTGTGCAGCACAGGGCCACCAAGATGATGGAGTGGAGCATCTCCCTTGTGATGGAAGGCTGAGGGAGCTGTGGCTCTGCAGCTTGGAGAAGAGGAGCCTGAGGGGAGACTTCATTCATATTTACAAATCCATCGAGGGTGGGTGGGTGTGAGGAGGCTGGAGCCAGGCTGTTATCAGTGATGGCCAATGATAGGACAAGGGGAAACAGGGACAAGCTGCAACAGAAGAGGTTCCAAAGAAACACAAGGAGGAATTTGTTCCCTGTTGAGGTGAGGGAGCACTGGCAGGGGCTGCCCAGATGGGCTGTGGAGGCTCCTTCTCTGGAGACATCCCAACCCAGCTGGATGAGTCCTTGTGAGGCCTACTCTAGTTGCTGCAGCTCTGGCAGCTCTACTCATGAGAGCTGAGTAGAAGGGGAGAATCCCCTCCCTCAACCCACTGGCCATGGTGCTTTTGATGGCCCAAGATATGTTTGGTTCTTGGGTTGCAAGCACACATTGCTGGCTCCTGTCCAGTTCTCATCCACTCTCCCCAAGTCATTCTCCACAGGGCTGCTCTCAATCCATTCACCCATCAGTCTGTACTGATCCTGGAGATTGCCCTGACCCAGGGGCATCCAAGTCTATCTGGATACACAATGAAAGACTGAAGTAGACACTTCTGAGTCTGACAGTTGCATCCAGATCGTTGTGTTTAACAGCAGCTGATAGACTTTGTCCTCCACAAATTCTCTAATCCATTTTGGCACTCTTTTATACCTTTAGCCTCCAGAGCATCCTGTGGCAATGAGGTCCCCAATTGAATTATGAACAGTGTGAAAAAAAGGCCCTTCCCTTTGTTCGTGTTCAGCCTTTGGGGTCAGCAAGGACGGCTTTCTGCGTCATGAGGCTTAATTCACTGCTGCTCCCCATGTCCCTCAAGAACCTTGGAGAGAAGGTGGTGTAGAAATGCACATATCTATCATTTTTTGGTTTTGGCTTTGTGAGCTCAGGTTGCAGATGCTTCAAGGTTATGGCTGGATCTAAAACTACTGAAAACTTGGGGCTTTAAAGGGAATCAAGGATGTTCCTTTCTACTTTCAGGCTCTGTGCTCACTTGGTAGAAAGGTCCCACGCTCAGTCTCAGATATTTCTACCCTCTCCATGTCACTGGGAAGTTCCTGTTTGCCCATGTTAGTGTGGTATCAGAAGACTTTGAAGCCCCTAAGCTCAGACTGCATAGAAGCAACTGGAATCACTGCCATAGTTAGCACAGTCCTGTAGCTCAAGGTCACTCGTGTTTCTCACTCAATGGAGAGTGAAAATAAGGCAAAGGATGGCCACAGCTCTGGTTTCTCCTACAAGCACTTGTATTTCATCTGTCTCTTGTAAGCCTCTGCCTCCGTGTCCATCTTCCTCCTACTGAGAGGTGCAGGAAAACAGCAGATCTGAGCAATTGCATCTTATGATCCTTCTGTGTGCAATTTAAAGCCATCCTTTACTGGGAATTAGAAACTGAATGCCTAAAATTATGACTTGAATTCCTGCTGTCAGAAGGGGAAACATTCCCAATCCAGTTTTAACTTTGCTGAGACTGCAGCATTCAAAAACTGATCATGGTGCACCTTCAGAGTTGCTGTAAAATTGGACCTTGGTGCAGCTTTTCCTTCTCTTCCCAGCTGCTTGCCTAGGCAATCTATCTGTTCCCATCGCAGGGGTAGTGTCATATGGAGAAACTGAGGCACGGTCATTAAGAAAGAGCACAAAGCCATGGAAAAGGGTCAGAAAAAGAACATACATTGAAACTTCTATATATTTCTGTATATTCAGGGCTGGTTAAAGGCTTCTGGTTGTGGTCACCTCCTATTGCTGATCATACCCAGCCATTTAAGGAGCTGGAGGACAGCAAAGCAGAAATCTACTTTCCTATTGCTGGGAGAAGCACCAGGACTTGAGCCAGGGTAGATCCTAGTTGGAGATGGTAGACAAAAGAGCTACTTGGATATTTTCCTCCTTTCTCTCTGTTGTTTTGGTCAGCCCAGCTCCAGGCTACCCTGGAGAAGGCAAAAGGACAGAACCAGTTGGTATTCAGTCCCAGAGAGTCTGGACAAACCAGCTAGGAGCAGAGCTTCAGGTGCCTTGGCCAAGGCATCAGCTTTTCCTTGATCCTCTGTAGCCATCTCTGCACCAGTAACTCCAGAGGAGTGCTAGGATATGGCGTGAAACTCGGTCTCATCACTGCCTATACATCCCAGGACACCTCCTGGCAAGGCTTTAACCCTAGGCAACAAGCAACACCCCAAACTTTGCCTGGACACAGCTGAGGAGAGAGCATTAGGCACTGTGGTTGCTCTGCTTTGAGAGGTAGGCAGTTCAGCCACACAGACACCAGTGGTGTCAAAGATTTTGGCCTCAGGAGGCAGAAAATGAGCTTTGGTGTATATATGAGATTCATCAAAGTGCAGAGTCTTGTATCTGGGGAGGAACAACCCCATTACCAGCACAGACTGGAGGGGAGCTGCTGGAGAGTAGCTAAAGGAGGGGGACCTGGGAGTGCTAATGAGCAGCAAATTAAACACGAGCCAGCAATGTGCCCTCATGGACAAGAAGCCAATGGCATCCTGGACACATCAAGAAAAATGTTGCCAGGAAGTCAAAGGAGGTTCTTCTCCCCCTCTGCTCTGCCCTGCTGAGGCCTCCTCTGGAGTCCTGTGTCCAGTTCTGGGCTGCCCAGCTCAAGAGAGACAGAGAATTGTTGGAGGGAGTCCAGTACAGGGTCACCAAGATGATCAGGGCACTGAAGCATCTCTCTGAGGAGGAAAGGCTGTGAAACCTGGGGCTCTTCAGCCTGGAGAAGAGGAGACTGAGGGGGGATCTCATCAATCCTGATCAATACCTAAAGGGCAGGTGGCCAGAGGCTGGGGTCAGTGTTTGTTGTGTGGTGGATAGTGGCAGGACAAGAGGTAACAGGCACAGGCTGGAACACAGGCAATGCCCTTGGCACAGGAAGAGAAAGTCCTTTGGTGCTGAGGTGAGCGAGCCCTGGCCCAGGCTGCCCAGGGAGGGTGTGGAGGCTCCTTCTTGAGAGGTTTCCAAACCCTCCTGGGCATGTTCCTGTGCCCCCTGATCCAGGGGAACCTGCTTGAGCAGGGACGTAGGCTGGAGCAGCTCTAGAAGTATCTTCCAACCCCCCACCATTCTGTGTTTCTATGATTTATGTGAGATGTGTAATTGAGCAGTGTCAGGACATGTTCTGAGCTCTGACTCGTTCACATTGTACTGTGTGAATCACAAAGCTCAGTTTAGGTTTTGCAGCTATTGCTGTGCCCACAGGCCCATGCAAGTCTGCATTTCAGCAGCCACACACAGCCCCTTCCATCCCAAACATCCCTTCTGCCCAGGGGGCTCCCACTTATCTCCCCAGCTAACACCAGTGCTTTTAACCTCCAGCTGAATTTCCAATCAATCCCATCCCAGTCCCCAGCACGAATGACTGGTGATGGAAGTGACCTGGCTCCTGCCTCCTTTCTGCCACTCGTTAGGATGACCTTGCCCTCAGAGGCCCTCTTGTGTAACCCTCACAGCCAGAAGCAGGGAAAAGGCCTCAAAGTGTCAGCCATGGGGCATTAACATGGGCAGAAATAAGGCAACAGGGGAAGAAGGAGCTTTCTAGGATTTGCTGGTGCAGAATTCAGGGGTTTCTGGTAATGTGCATTGCCCCTCAGGTGGTACCACTGATGGGGATGGATGGGAGACAGGGAAGCCTGATGGTATGAGTGATGCTGGCATGGAGGAAAGGCTGTTATTACCTGAATCAGAAGAGATATGTGCTCCCATAGGGGTGAGGAAACAACTGGTAATAGCAATGACCAGCCTAAACTCTCAGCAGGCTGTACCTTACCACTGGGGTTTAAGCTGGCTTTTAAGCTGAGACAGAGAAAGATGTAATATATTACAATGACTTCCATCAGCTGCTTTCTGCCAAGAACCCCACAAGCTCTTTGGTTTTGTTATGTGATGGTATCTAACCCATTCTTATACAGTCCTTGAGAAATTCCCAGTCTTGGTAGTACAGCCCCTGCCAATAACACTCTACCTGTGTAGAGGAAAGCTGAGGACAAACACAGCTGCAGCTCAGGCTGAGGTGTTTAAAAGACACCAAGTATATACACAACATCTGTCTGAGACTGTGTTGGACCCAACAGAAGGTGCCACAGAGCCCTGGGTCTCCTTCCCTTGGGCAGCATCACCTGGGACCAAATGGATCACACCTGGCCTTCCTTGTCTGCTGGGCTTTTCTCTACACAAGTTGTGCTGGGTCCTAGATTTTAGGGTCCAGTCTTTCTGCTCAGCTGCCTCCTGATGCTACTCACAGCAAAAAGAAGCCATGTAGAGCCAGGAACTGAGCCTGACTTGCCTACATCCCTGTCCATCTTCAATTAACATGATCTGGAGACGAGACCTTAGTCTTTAAGGTTGTTAATCTCATCTCAGGAGGAATTCTTAGTAGGCTGGAACTGAACCACCACCTTCAGCACTTTGCTGGAGCTTTTCAGATCTCAGAGCCCTAGAGAAATGCAGAGGATGCTTCTTATATCCATCTTTTCAAGTGGGAAAACTGAAGCATGGATGGGCAGAGATGCTTAACTGAAAGTGTGCACAAGTCCTGGAGCCAGAAGTAAAATGTGGCTTCTGGCTCTCTCTGATAGTGTCTCCCCACCTGACCATTGCTGAAGGTTATCAAAGGATGGTGTAACTGTGGCTCAGGGGCTTTAGGATTTCCTCATCATGGTTGAAAGCCTCTTGGGGCATCCCAGTATGATTCATTTCTATATATCACCTCTTAGCCCTCTCTTTCCACAAATCTCCTCTTCCAGACTTTGAAGACTGAAATAGGACTGGGGTTTTGGCCCCACAAGGCAAATCCATTATGGTATTAAACATAACCTACTCCAGTCATGCTGTTCTTGCAGGCTGTGACATGATTGCTGGGGTCCACCCCTAAGGCAGGTGCCTTTCCTGGTTGAAACAGAGAAATTTGGGATGAAGGTTGTTAGTATGGATAATGCCGTTTATTAACACAGCAGGCAGGTGACTTTACACTCCAGAAACTAAGATGGATAGAAGGACTGGGCACTATATCAGTCTATACAGTGGTGGAGCAAATACAATGGATCATGAGGGGTCCAGGTAGAAACGGTTTTGGCAAGTGAAACAGGAGAGAAGCAGGGCTGGGCTCTATCTAAACCTTTTCTGCTTTCCTTTCATTCCCAAAGGGGCTTTGTCTAAGTTCAGCTCTCAACATTTGATCCAAAAGTAAATCTGGCCAGGTCAGAACCTGATGGATTAAACCAAATGAACCTGGATTGCAGCTTTTCCAGGATATGGTTCATGTCTGAAATGTATCTCCAGAGAGTGGATAAACACTGAAGTCAGGGTGAAACCTGAAGGATTTCCAGGTCCTACGGCACCTACCAAGTCATCCTCTTGCTGTCTCAGCTCCTAGTTTTCATAAAATCATAGAATCATAGAATGGTAGGGTTGGAAGGGACCTTTAGAGATCACCTAGGTCACCTAGCAGGTCCACCTGCTTCTGCTTTCACTGGATTCTGCTTGGACAGAAAATAAGATGAATGTCTATAGATAAATTACTGAGAAGGGCCAGTCAAGTAAATATTCATAGAAAATAGAAGAGAAGGAAAATGCATCATTAAAAATAAAACTAAGACAAAACCAGCATTGTTTTCAGCACTGATTTAATGAAAGAGGCATTGCTCCAGGATCTGCCAGAGCTCCAGCCCTCCCTACATACCATCCAGGGCTAAATCCTCTCCTTGCAGCCCAGCAGAGCCAAATGCCAGCCACGGCTGAGCCCTTCTTAGCTGCTCTGTGTGCTTTCTGCTCACAGATGCCACTGTGTTTCTCCAGGCATTTCCACTGTGATTTGCTCACCCACCTCAAAAAAAACCCCCAACCAAAAGACAAAAAGGAAATTTCCAAGTGGCTGCAGCTTCTTTTTTTCTTGCTGCTAGCAATTCCTTGTGCATAAGGACAGAGGAGACACGTTCCCCTTGTTTGCTCACAGTGGTAAGGGGCTGGACTTTTCAAGGCCAGGCTGTTTTCTGCCTCAGGCAACAGATATCTTTTGTTTGATATCTGGGGACTTCTTACAGGGAAATGGGAAGCCCCAGGAAAGGAGGATTAGCTTGATGAGAGCAGTTTGCACCCTGCTGAGGTGTAAGCCCTGTACCAAGGTCAGGAGAAGCGAAAGCAGAGGGAAGGGAATATTGGACAACAGAAGACTGGATGGGCAAGAGAGAGTTGGAGCAGGCCTGAGCAGGTCAGGATGAGGGTGTTGGCAGAGATCCTGCAGGCAGCAGTGGCAAAGGATGATCTTTCTGCAGCCATTAAGTCTGATTTTTATCCCCTTTGTGTGGGGGGAATGATGTGAGTGTGTGTGAGGGGGTGGATGTGTGTGTGTGGATGTCCAAGAGTGCCCTCCATTGGCCACAGCCAGGAGGCTGCACCAGGCCCCCTGTCACCAGCACAACCCAGCAAGGTGGCAAATGCGCAACCAGGGAGGGCTCTGTGTGATGTACAGCAACACAGAACACATGGCAGCACTGCCCACACGTCACAGACTCTTCCTGATGATCCAGAGCTGAAATCCCTGCCCTGGAGCATGGCCATGAAGTGAGACACAGCAATACAGAGCTCTGCTCCTGTGCTGGGCTCTGGGGAGGCTGCAGCTCCAGGGCTGTGTCAGTGCTGGACCCCTCACTCACTGCCACAGGGACACTGAGGGGCTTCAGTGGGGCCAGAGCCGGGCACTGAGCTGGGGAAGGGGCTGGAGCACAAGTGCTGTGAGGAGCAGCTGAGGGAATGGGGGTGTTGAGCCTGGAGAAGAGGAGCCTCAGGGCACACAGGAGCTCTCTGCAGCTCCCTCACAGGAGGCTGTGATGAGGTGAGGATAGGTTTCTTCTCCCAAGGAAGGACGAGAGGAAAGGGATTCAGGTTGCCCTAGGGAAGGTTGAGATTGGAGCTGAGGCAGAACTTTCCCTGAGAGGGGTGTCAACCCCTGTGCCAGGCTGCCCAGGGAGCTGGGGCAGTGCCCAGCCCTGGAGGGATCCCAAAGCCATGGAGCTGAGGTGCTGAGGGCTGTGGGTTAGTGGTGGCTGTGGCACTGTCAAGGGACGGGTTGGACTGCATGATCTTGAAGGTGATCCAGCCAAACAGTTCTATGATTGTAAGAGTTATCTGTCTGGACGCTCTTGTTAGGAGGTGGTAACATGGATCATGTGGGGCTGTTCAGTCAGGGTATGAAGGCAGTTGTTGGCAGAGTCAGAAGAAGCTCTGATCCCTCCCTGCTCGTTCACATTCCATGCTGCCTGCATGCCCAGGAGAGGCTTGGGGCAGATAGACCTGCAGAAAGCAAGCAGGAACATGAGGGGGGTGAAAAACTCCAGTCTCAGATTGTCTTGCATACTGCATGAAGAGAAGGTGCACCACTAAACAGCTGACCATAGCTTGCAGGCTCCAAAATTCACATGGCATCAGTGCGAGTGCCTAAACTCCTCGAGCAGCCCAGGTCCCAGGTGTAACATGTGATTCAATCCCTGCCTGGCTTTGTTTAGCCTGTGAAGGTCTGTCTTGGGTTGTGTTTCTGAACTGTGCCTGGTGCAGAGGGTGTTAAGGTGGAATTGCAAATACTCAGCAAGGAGCTAGGAAAAATTACCAGGGCTGTGGGCAATGGTGTGAGGATGCAGGAGCCAGATATGATTGTTTCCCACCACATAACATTACAGAAGTGGGTACTGGGGCAAATTAGCTTGTGTCCATAGGAATGGGGTTCCCAACAGTGGAACAATCTGTCTTTTCAAGCATTTAGCATCACCTCCTCAGCTGCAGGCTGCAACCTGATGGTATATATTCCCTGTGGGATTGTTTTAGATTAAAATGTAGACAATGGGTCTCCTTGGTGAAACACAGCAGCCGCTCAAGTGCCCATCACATCTTCTCACATCTCCACCAGGTCTGGAGCCAAAGATGTGTGGAGGGAGGTTTGTTCATTCCTGATCTGAGTAAAGGTTCTCGCTTCAGCAAGGATTAGGTGAAGGAAGGGGGGGGAAAAAAACACCCTATATGTTTATGTTCCTGATGGTGAAACCTTCCAGATGGGGCTGCATTCAGGGGAAATCAATTGTGAGGCCTAACAACCGTGACACAGCGTCCCATTAACGGGGCTGTTTAGTTAAAGTTTGTTGGCTTTTACTGGTGCTTTCCCCAGAGAGAGGTGGGGAGGGGAGGGGGTGGGGATGCATTTTGTGCTTGCTGCAGCCTCTTTCAAACAGCAGGCCTGTGAGAAAAGTTGGGTTTGTGGAAAGCATGAGGCTTGGGCTGAATCTCACAGGCTGAAGTCACTGTTTAGGGATGGGATCTCTGCACAAGCCCTGTCTCCTAATCAACTCGTTGCTATGGAGGCACCGCTGGCTCCTGCTTCCAACCAGGAGAGGGAGGTTTCTTCATAATCTCAACCAGAGGTTAAAACGATCCCTGGCTGGCTCATGGGTGTGAAGGTCAGATGGACTTTCGCTTTGCAAAAGCTGCTGGTGGCTTGCAAACAGCAGGAGCTGCTCAAGCACTGCCTTACAGTGAGGGAGAGGCAAACCAGCCATCCCTCAGCTGACCAAACCTCTTCCAATTACCCAAGCTGATGTTTAAGGCATTTTGCTGTCATTTGCAGGCAACCCCTCCTGCTAATCAGGATGACCTCTCAGGAAAGGTACAGCTTGGTGCCTGTGGTTTTTCCTTGCTCTGCTTTGCATCCTCTTAGCAATCTGCATCCCTGCAATCTGGTCTCTGAGGCAGATAGGGGTCTGGCACGGGGAGAAGGGGGAGGTTGGCACTGCAGAGCTTTGCAGGCTGAAAAGAAAAACCATCAGGAGGGGGGACCCGACTTCTGAAACATTTAAGTGCAAATGCATTTGGATTCAGAGCTGATTGGTGTCAGGTCTAACAGACATTCAGGAATGTGCTGGCAGAGGCTGCAGTGATTTGAAGCAAATGGGGGTTTGCAAATAGCAGATCTGACTTTCAGGTTACCAAACCCTTTCCTGCCTGGAATAAATTAAAAGGCTCTTTTGGGTTTTTTTTTTTGCAGAAGATGGGAGATGCAGAGACAAAGCTCTGAGGTAGAGTGAGGAGAGAAACCAAGGGGTGAATGTAGGGATGCATTTGGCTCCTTATCTCTTCCCAGATGCATGGGATGGTCTATGGGCTTCACCTCTTCTTTTTCAGTCTCTCCTGGGATCGGGTTAAGCTGCCTGAATTGTTGATTTGCTGGGAGTTGGTGTGGTTGTTGTGGAAGCTTTCTCTGCAGTCTGAAAGGCAGAGCCTGGCAGAGGGTTGGGAGCTGCCAGGACTGGAGATGAGTGGCACAAACACCATGGGGCTGTGAGGGAGGGTCAATAGCTGCAACAGAGAAGATGTGGTTTCCCTCCTCCCTTTCAGCAGGTGCCTCTCTCTGTGGGCTTTCACCCTAATTCCTTCCTGGCAGTGCCACTGTGGTCCCTTATGGAGAAACACATCCCAGATGATGTGAATTATTCTGGGGGAGCAGCCCAGGTCAATGTTAGCATCTCAGGAGTCAGTCTGCTTGCATTCAAGCTTCAATGCAGAGACCCTGAGGCTTTTCACTAACCTGTAGACCATGGAGGCACCTGAAATCAAGGCAGTAGTGTGGCTTGGTAGGGGAAGTTTTCCTCTCAGGAGTCTGATCTGTCCTTTAGAAATTGGACAGCAGCCATGTTTCAGAGGCAGCAAGTGCTGCAGAGCCAAGGGGAATCTCCTGATTTTCTCTACCTGGGGGGAGCTAAAAGGGCAGAAAAGGAAATTACTGGAGAGGCAAGAAGGAAAAGGTGCCATGGCTGTACACCCAGCAGTGGGAGAGCCTCTGACCCACACATTGAGGCTGTCATCCCCCTGCATCTGTTTATAAGCACCCTCCCCAAACATAGAGGGGGACACTGCTGCTGGCAGTGTTTCCACCTTTTTCTCCTCCTCTGAAAGAGGGGAAGTGGAGGGAAGATGACACAGGAGAGTCTTCTTAGTGGGTTCAAAAGCAGAGTTATGAGAGTGCAGAAATCTGGGCATTTGTTGTGAAGAGGGCATCTGGAATACAAAGGGTTGGATGGGTGAGATGGGTACCTTATGGCAATGTAGGATGGATGTTACTCTCACTGAAGGGGCTTTTGGGGGCTGAAGGAGGTCCTGGGGCTAGCAAAGAGGACTCTCACTCCCTGGAGATGTTCTGTGCCCAGCTTTGGGGTGTCCTGCACACAGGGGTGAAAGGTGAAGTGTCTGCTCGATGTGGGAAGAACTAAAATCTTCCTCTATTGCCTTTTTTGCCTCCTGTGCTGGGTATATGGCTCCTTCCAGCCCTGGCCTCTGGAAAACAGCTCCTTTTCCCTGCCCTGGTTTGGTGGAAAAAGAGAGAAGAGAGAGAAAATGAGAGGCAGAGAGAAGCAATGAAACAGGAAGAAGAGAGGAGACAGAGCCCAGCTGCCCTTATCAACCTCCAGCCCTCCCTGAAGCCTGTATTTTACCAGCATCCCTGCTCTGTTGGGATGGACATGAGTGGAAACTCCCTAAACCAGAGATCACTAGTGTTTGCTTTGGGGAGAGGGTTAGAAATGACTGCAAAGGCTCTGCTCAGCACTGCAGAGCATCACTACATGAGCACAGTGCACTGGGAAAGCAGACTCACAGCTGCCTTGTCCTCCTCCTGGGAGTCACAGTTGTGCCTTTCCTGGGGATTAGGCATCCTCGGGATGGGGACACCCCCAAAACTACCATGGGAATGGAGGTGTGGAGCTGTACATCTCCAAGGAGATGTGCTGGGACTGGGATTGCTGTGTGGATCCTCAGCCTTGCAAAGGGTTAATAAAAAAAAATGAACAACAACAACAAAACAAACCACAGCCAAAATACCCAAATCTCTTCTCTTTCTCTCCCTTCCTCCTTCCTTTCCCTTCCCTTTTTTTCTTTCCAGGTGTTGTCTATGGCCACAGGAGGGAGCTCAAATGCAGACATGGGAGGATCTCCTTGATTTCGGATCCAGAGCTTCTTAAACTCTCACTTTTCCTCTAAGCTGGTCCCTGTTATGTCCAGGATCTGGCGCCTGCTTGACATTTACTTTGAGTTCCAGAGGACCAGAGACCTAGGATGAGGAGCATTGGATCTGCCCTGAACCTGCTTTTGGTATCTCCCTTATACTTTGTGTGGACCGTGGTCGCTCTGGACCTGGCACAAACTCCCTGCACCACTTTGGTCCAGGGTAAATTCTTTGGTTATTTCTCCTCCTTCGCCGTCTTCCCTTTGAACTCCTCTCTCTGCTCTTGGATTATCCAGAACCCTGACCCTCGGAGGTACACTTTATACATGAAAATCCTCAAACCTACGGGCGTATGTGACCACCAGCACATCCGGACTTACCAGTTTGACTCCTTCCTGGAGTCCACCCGCACCTACTTGGGCATGGAGAGCTTCGACGATGTCTTGAAGCTCTGTGATGGCTCGACCCGCTACGCCTTCCTCCAGTCCAACAAGCAGTTCCTCCAGATGAAGCAAACCATGCCCCCAGGAGTAGAGAGTTGGCCCGTGAGGTGGAAGCCCACAAAGGCTCAGGAAAGGGATTTCTCCGTGGAGTATCTTGTGGTGGGCAACAGGAACCCCAGCAAAGCCGCTTGCCAGATGCTCTGTAAGTGGTTGGATGCCTGCTTGGCCATCAGCAGCAGCTCCCATCCTTGTGGCATCATGCAGACCCCGTGCTCCTGCTCGGGAGGGGAGGTCCTAGATCAGGCCAGCGAGATCCTGGGGGTCACGAGGAAGAAGGAAGATTGCTACAAGGATGGAATTTACTTGGAGAACTGCATGAGCAGCCCCAAGGACAGCAGCGGAGCGGAGTTCCTGGGTGAGTGGAGGGATGGCTTGAGGGTGTTTGGGAGGGAGGGCTGGTTGGGATCTCCTCTCCTGGGTCTTATATTGTCCCCATCACCTCTGTGTATGAGCCTGCAGATGCCTGGGTATGAACAGCCTTATTTCCTGATGGTTAGGCAGGTCTGGTAACTCTCGGTGCCTCTTTATGAGCCTGCAACTGGAACTGCAAAGCAGCTTCCCATAAAGATACCCCAAATGCTTTCATTCATTCCCAGGGCTCCTGCCTTTGCTTGTTTTACTTGTGCAGCCTCAGAAGTGCTGAGGGGTGAGTCTCACTTGAGGGTGAGCAGTTTCCCAATGTAATTACAGATATCCTAGAAAAGGCAGGATCCAAGCCACCTCCCGAGGCAGGCTCCAGCTCAGCAGCCCCATCAACCATTTTAATTCATGGGGAAGACTTAATTCTCAGGTCTGGTTCAAGGGAAGAGAGAGACAGAATGCACTCTAGTTCTATTCTCAGCATTATTTTCCTTCTAGAGGCTTTCAGAGTGAAAACTCATGATGCTGCTTCTGTAGGGTTACTGGGTGCCTTTTGCTGAGGTCTGAAAGCCAATCCTTTATTTCAGTGCCTGTGTCAGATCTGCTCTGATGTATTTATTCTCAGCTCCCATCCCACCTGCCAGCAGGCAGGTTATGTAAAGAGGAGATGTGATGCTAAATAGGAATGTGGGCAGAGAGGAGAGGGGTCTCTGGCTGAGTGAGGACTCAGACCTATACTCAGCCCTCACCCCAGGGCCTCATCTCCTTCAGTGGCTGGACTGAAATGTCCTCTGTCACTGGGAGAAAGTTGCAACCCTCTGTGTCTGGGTTTTGGGGCTTCTGCCTGGCTTTTGCAGCCCATTGCTGATCAGTGGAGGGGGGATTTAAGGAGGCTAAGTTTGCTTGCAGTAGGAAGGAGGTTACCAGGCACAGGTCCAAGCTGTGCAGCGTGATTTTCTTGCAGGCTGCAGTCTGGCTGAGAGATTAGTCTCTGATCAGATACTAGCACTTTTCACCAGTGTATTTTGAGGGAGATTTGGTTTCTCACTGATCTTTGAATCAATAAGTGAAGGTACAGAGCCCAGCCATAAATCCTGCAGATGACTTCTCCAGGCGTGCCTGCCTTCCTCCCTCCTCACCTGAGAGCACACAACAACCTTCACCCTCCAGGTCTAGGCTGTGGAAAATGGTTTAGTGGGTTTATTTTTCTGCAGTGCCCTTTTCTCCTGTGTGAACATCTTATGAGGCTGCTTCCTCAGCGTGCTGTGAGCTTGCTTAAGTCATGTGTCACCCCCTTGCAGATGCTGATTGGGTGTTTTATGCATTCAGCCCCAGCAGTGTGACCTTTTGTACATCACAACCAGAGGTGAAATTTGAAAGGAGATTTTCAGCAAATCCTGAAGCATTCAAGCTTAATATTGGCTTGTGTAAAGATCTCTCCTGCTCTAGCTTGAATGCTTGAATGTTCCTAGAAAATAAATATGAAAGAGGCTCAGAGGTGGTTGAAGCAAAATCCTTTTTGGGTGTCAAATATTTGTAGAGAGTGTAGAGAATTCTTTTGCTGGCTGCTCACGTGGAGTGGGAGGGGTTGGAAGGGACCTTCAGAGATCATCTAGTCCAACATGGAGTCATAGAATCATAGAATGGTATGGGTTGGAAGGGACCTCTAGAGATCATCAAGTCCAACTCCCCTGCAGAAGCAGCTCCCACCTAGATCAGGTCACACAGGAATGTGTCCAGGCAGGTCTTGAAGAGCTCCAAGGAAGGAGACTCCACACCCTCCCTGGGCAGCCTGGGCCAGGGCTCCCTCACCCTCACAGTGAAATAGTTTTTTCTTATATTGAAGTGGAACTTGTTGTGTTCCAACTTCATCCTGGGGGTGAGATCCCTTTGAAAAGGTTCACTCCTTATCCCTGGGCACTGGTATACCAAAAGAAGCAGAAAACATGTATGTAGCTGTGTGCTGGGGTAGATGGTGTCTGAAGACACTCAAGAGCAGGCTGAGGATAGAGCTGTTGGGCTGGACATTGGCTTTCGTGGCCAAAGAGCAGAGCTGGGAGATAAACTTTTGCTGCTGACCCATTTCACAAACCTCTTGCCCACAAATGAGGAGTGAGTGCACTGACCTTGTCAAGAAACCTGTCAGCTTGGCTTTATACATGGCCAAGTTCACCCTTGGTTCAAGTAGACAGGGATGTTTGTGGCTATTTACAAGGCACTTCACAAAGTAACTCTTCACAAGGTGACCCAGCATCTCTTTAGTGACTGCAGGTAGAAGACACTGCTCCAGATTTGCTTCCTGGGTTTAGTGAGAGACCCTTTTTTACACTCCCTGTCCCACACAGACATTGCAGAGGTTACAGCAAGTACTGGGGGGTGTGTGGGAAGAATCTGTCTGAGTGCAGAGGAGGCAGGAGATATTTTGGTGTCTTGCAGCACATAGAGCTTGTCCTGGTGATCAACAAGAGATGCTTGGAAATGTATTGGCAGCAGCAGGCCACCCCCTACAACTGCTTACTGCATCTACCTCCAACTGCCACTCTGGGAAGGCTTGAACAGGGGATTTTTCCTAAGAGAAGATAGTTCAACAGGAGAATTGGTTTTGGCCAACACCAGATCTTCCTTAGCTGACTCAGGCAGTTATGGGAAGAAGACAAAGCCTGGTTGTAGGTCCTGATGTTTAGGGATGAACTCTCTTTTAGGAATGTAAGTTGTCATTCCTAGAATAGGTTCCCATACCCATTTGGGGTTAGGAGACTAAGGGGCTGAATGTGGGGAAACTTCCTGAAGTATGAGGCATTGGGACTTTATGGTCTGAAAAGTCCTGGTGACCCTCCCAAATATAAACTGGCTTTGCTGTAATCAGAGATGGAGCTTTAAAAGGGGTGCTGATGTGACACTGTAATGAGAGAAGGTTAAACATGTGCTTCAGTGCTGTGCTGAGTTAGGCACTTAATGAATGTCTAATTAGTCTTGTCTCCACATCATCTGTTCCTGGATGGCCCTTTCAGTGCTGTCACATTTTGGTGGCCTAAAGAGATAACCAGCACAGTTGTTTCTCCTCTTTATATTCCCATCTTGGAGGGATTCAAGATGCTGACTGCAAAGCAGGGTTAAATGTATGTCCCTGAACTTGATTATTTGCTCTTCCATGACTGGAGAGACTTCTAATGATGAACAGGTCTGATTGGCTTTGTGTCTTGGCCTGAGGGTTCTATGAATTCATTGCAGCAAAAACCTGAAACTGAGATTTAAAAGGAGCTGCTTAGTTCTCCAAAGAGCTGACCCAAGACATTGCTAGTCTGAAGTGCTGGGGATTTTCCTGCCTTTTCTGAGAAACTTTTCCATTCATTTGGTGTCCCATTTGCTCTGAACAGATGGAAAACCTCCTTCCTCACACAGGCTGGTCATTTTGCTTCTGTTTTGTTTGGGAGGTTTCACCTTGCAGCCTCTAGATGTTTTTCTACCTCTTTCTGCTAGATTAAGAAGTCATATAGTGTCTGCTCTCTGCTGTTTGGAGAGGTATTTACAGACCCCTGAACAAGTTGTTTCTTAACCTCTGCTGCATTAAGTAAACTGAACTCCATCAATCTCTCACTGCACCACACACCCTCCAAACCCTGGTTGTTCTTTGGGAAGCTTTGCTTCATGCTTTGCCAGTTCTGCTGGACAAAAGGTGATGTCTCCTCAGCAGAGTTGAGCTTCTTTCTGCCTGGGCTAATAGCTAAAGGGAGTCCATGGTGTGAAAGAAGGGCCAAGAGCCATAGGGATAAATGAATTAACTGCTATCCTCCCTGCTGCACAGGGGCACAACTCTCCTCCCCTAGAATCTCCCCCAGGGCAGAAATAACTTGATAAGTCATTTCCTATGTTTGTGGTGAGCTCTAGTGAGGATGAAAGCTCAGAGAATAATAAAGAGCTGCCCAGAGGCAGGCTCTAAAACCTCTCCTTGACATCTTCAGCTCCTTCTTAACAACACAGGCTCTGTTTCTCCAGCAAGAGTTCCCCAGGCCCAAACAACAGCTGAGCTTGCAGAGAAAATTGTTTAGCTTTGGATTTGCCTCAGTTTTGGATTTGCCAGCCAAATGGCAAAGGGAGTTGAATGGGTGTGTTTTCACTGCCTCTCCTTTCTCCTGGCATGGATTTGCTGAGTGAGCTTGGAGAAGGTGTGCTTCTTTCCAGCTCCTTTGCTTCTCCATCTGTGTCTGCCCCTCCTGCTTGGTCTGCACATCCTTGAGAGCAGAGGCAGGATACCACGAGAGATCACCAGCAAAACATGGGGCAAGGAAGGGCTGTTTTCTGCTCACATGTAACATTTTCCTGTGTTACTCTGCTAAAAGCATCCAGGACTTTACCTGACATTTCTCCAGCTTAAGTCCAAATCTCAGCAGCTGGACATTTGCACACGGTAAGTGGGGTGGTTTTCATGGTGAGTGTGGGTAACTCCTTCCTGGGTGTTGAAAAGGGAATTTCAGGCTCAGTTTAAAAACACAGATCTCTGGGATCTGTACAAGCCTTGCCTGCCCTTCTGATTTCTTCTGGGGTCATTAAAGAAATTACAATTAGAATGGGAGAGGAGAGGAGAGGAGAGGAGAGGAGAAGAGAAGAGAAGAGAAGAGAAGAGAAGAGAAGAGAAGAGAAGAGAAGAGAAGAGAAGAGAAGAGAAGAGAAGAGAAGAGAAGAGAAGAGAGAAGAGAAGATTTTCAGTTAAAGGGAAACTAGAAATACCATCTAGTCTGACCCATTCAGGGCTGACCAAAAGTTACAACATGTTATTAAAGCCATTGTCCAAATACTTCTTAAACACAGACTTAGGGCATCTACCACTTCTCTAGGAAGCCTCTTCCAGTGTTTGATCCACTTCTCAGTATGAAATGCTTCCTAATGTCCAATCTAAACCTCCCCTGGAACAGCTTTGAAGCATTCCCCCATATGATCTAGGTGGACCTGCTTCTGCAGGGGGTTGGACTAGATGATCTCTGAAGGTCCCTTCCAACCCCTACCATTTCATTCCATTCCATTCCTAGAATCATAGAATGGTAGGGGTTGGAAAGGACCTTTAGAGATCATCTAGTCCTTCTCTTCTCTTCTCTTCTCTTCTCTTCTCTTCTCTTCTCTTCTCTTCTCTTCTCTTCTCTTCTCTTCCATATCCCTGGATAGCAGGGAATATTACTTAGGAGTGTTAAGAGTGGCAGACCAGAGCTTTCCTGTGTCTCTGCTGCTGCTTCAGCAGTAAATACCTCATGCATGCATCTGTATGGTGCTGTCCTATTTAGGAGGCTGTGGGGTGAGAAAGAGAAAAATCCAGCATCAGTCCCATTGTGAGCCCAACAGCTTGTGGACACGACCACAATGCAGAAACGTCAGCAATTACCCTTCTGAATGTGCAACTGCTGTAGCAGGGAGACTAAAGGTGGAATTTACATCCAGTTTTCCAGGGAGTTTCACAAGCAACTACTCCCATTATTGTTATGCAGGGACTTGTATGGGTAATTTAATGAGTGAAAGGCTCAGCCTTTCAGTTATGCTGCTTTTTGGGGGAGTTTTGGCTTGTTTGGTAATCTGCCATTCTTTAGTATCTTCTTGTATTCAATACCCACAGCAGCTGCCCCCAAATGTTTTGTATGGGAACACAGGGTGAAATTTAGATGCAGGGAAACATAGACACTAGAATCAGCACATCTGCAGTATAGTTTTATAACTGAATATGAGAATTAGGATGCTAATGTCTCAGAAGGAAGGGTGACAGAGACACTCCTGTCTCTTTTCACCACCCACCCTGATTATCTGATGTATTTGGGTGATGGGAGCAGGCTGAGAAATGAAAAACATTGTCTTTCCAAGGGGAACTGGATCCATGGGGCTTTTCAAGTGTCTGATGCCCCTTTGAGATTCCTGACCTCTATGGGTTTCCTTAGCACTGAGCTCTCTGGCTTGTTGGCTCCTGTCTCTCAAGGTGGATTTGGCTCTGGGGTTTTCCCCAGGTTTCTTTGAATGGGAGTTTTCCTGGTCTAGTGGAAAGAGTCTCTGCCCATGGCAGGAGGGTTGGATCTAGGTGATCTTTAAGCTTCCTTCCAGCTAAAACCATTTTAAGTCAGGACTCAGCTGAGCTGGGGGCTTAGCTGCCTTGAAGAGCTGGCAGACAACTGACTCAGGAGGGGAAAAGGGCTCTGATTTTCCCTACTTAGGCTGGGAATAGAGGCTTACCCATGAGTACTTAGAGTAGACATGCATGGTCTAAGCCATCACAGTCTCTCCATGCTGAGCAAAGCAGTAGATTTCCCCTTCATACAGAGCATCAGTATCAACTCTGCCACTCATCTCCTGTCCCATGTTTTCCTTTTCTCATGCTGATAATCAGTGAAATCTTGCAACATGTGTGGTTGGTGATTCTTTCTCCTGTGAGCCCATCATCCTCCAAGACAGTACTGAAGCAAGCTTGGGCTAATTAGGTTAGAAAATTGGTTATGGATTCTCAGCTGGTATAATTTAGTGTGGCTCTGTGGCTTTTTTAACCTGGAGACAAGTCAGCAACTGTGTCCCTGGGGTGGCTCTGTCAATGTCACCTCCAGTTGATGACTGTAGTATATTCACTTCTTGCACTCTCTGCAGACAGCAATCTGATACTGATACCCTGCATTTCAGCTTTCCAGAAGGGTGAGGCATGAAAGGACGTCCTTTGGCACATCAGAATTGCAGATCTGTACAGTTTCAATTGATTCCTTTTTGTTCCCTGGCTCTAGTTCTGATAGAGCAATAATTGCCACACATGTCATTAAACTGAATGCTCTCAATGGGTCTTCAGTGGTCCATACCATTAAACAAACAGTTACTGGCTTGGGATATTCCCAATGCTTAGAAGCAAAAAGGAAGAGAAGAGACCTGGAGGAATAAAAGCTGCTGGTACAGGCTTTGGAAGAAACTGGGCTGCCTTGTCCTGTCATTTCTGGGACAGTTTGAGCTGTGTTCTTCCAGCAATAGATGTTTAATCATAGAATCAAAAAATCATTTGGGTTGGAAAAGACTTTTAAGCTCATCAAGTTCAACCCCTCACCTCACACTGCCAAAGCCACCACCACTACAAGCTGGATGTTCTGATCTCTGCCAGTATGGCTGTTCAGGGTTAGCTTATTTACTTGCGAGCTGACACTTTCCTGCTGCTTAGTTTTGTGGGCAGGGATTTGGGTATCCTTGTGCTTAAGGTGCCTAAACCTCAGTAAGGCAGTGAAGTTTAGTGCCTGGTACTGAAAGCAGGTGAAATAACTAAGAAAATGGGTGATTTTCCTACTTCGTTTCACCAATCCTGCTCCTAAACCTGAAGACTAAAGGACCAAGATGCAGGTTATAGCCCCTCAGCATGGGGTCCAATGACCATTCCAGGCTGCCCAGGGAAGTGGAGGAGTGTCCATCCCTGGAGAGATCCCAAAGCCATGGAGCTGAGGTTCTGAGGGCCATGGGATAGTGGTGGCTTTGGCAGTGTGAGGTGAGGGCTGGGAGCTTAAAGGCCTTTTCCAACCAAAATGATCCTATGACTGAATGACTTCAGCGCATCTCCCTGTGCCTCCTGCTGCCTTAAGTTCAACCTAACCACATGAAAAGCATTATTCAATGATCCATGTGCATTTCATAAGCAAATCTGTATGTTGTCCCATGTGACTGTTGGATGAAACCAAGGTCTAGTTTGGGTGTCCTTTTCCCATAACTTTGTTTGAAATTTGCTGGCGTGTCCAAGACCATGAACAGAATCCTGTTTCTACTCATTCTGTGATCAGATATAGAAGTATGGAAGAAAGGCATTGCAGGGCATGTGCTCTGGGGAAGACTGCAGTGCAAGGTTCAAGCTGCTCATCAGAGAGCTCTGTAAGAGCCCAACCTAGATCCTAGATGGGGAAGAAAGCAGCTCTGTTGTATACAGAGTTAGTGCCCTTTGGGACAACCAGGCTGAAAGATGATGCTGTGCACATGTATCTACCCACAGGTAAATAGTCCTGCTGTAGGGAGCTGCAAGGGGATAGATAGTCCAGTCCCCATGAACAGTTCCAGTGCATGAGGATGATGCCAGTTGTGCTCTTGGTACCTACTAACCTGAGGTGGAGACTGAGCTCTCTAAAGTCAGGGGGTTAGTAATCTCTGCAGAAATGGACTAAGGAGATGCCTGCATCAGAAATCCAGTTGTGGACACGTGCTCGAAAAGATGTCCCTGGCCATGCCCAGGCAGATGAGCCAAGGTTGCTATTTACAGCTGGCTGGTTCAGCTCTTGTCTTCTGTCTTGTTTGCATGAGGTCAGTCAAGGGAAAATCAGTAAAACTGACTGCTGATGATTTCTGCCCAGAAAATGCTCTCTTCCTCAGACTCCTTCCTCCTCCTTTACTTAGTTTGTTGGCTTGAGATTGTTGGATTTTGGATTTAGGCTTGGTGTTTTGTTTGTTTTCCATCTGAATATTCTGACTTACAAGGCTTCCTGCTGTGCTGTACACTTTTTGCTAAGCATTGGACCTCACACATGTCAAGGAGCTCTGCTGGGTTTGGAGTAACTAACTTGGGTGCAGCCCCACGAGGCTGTGATCCATGGGTAACCATGCACTCAATCCATGGATGCTGCAACCAAACTGGAATGAGTCAGTCCTAGCATCACCTTGCCAGGATGATTCAGCTTGGAGGTGTTTATGACCCAGAAATGCAGCATCTAAACTTGGCTGACCCCCTTCCTCACAGAGATGAGATGCTCAGCCTTGGTAACCTGTCCAAACTCTCCTCTTCCATGGCTAGATTTGCAGTTCTGGAGGTGCCTCTTTTTTAATTGGCCTAAAATGTAGGTAGGTTCTGTTCATGAGAGTCAGCCAAGATGGATGGATCTTCAGATTGGTAATGTTTATAAGAGGAAGGCAGACAGTGAGCAGCAGAGGAGCTGCTCTGAAAGGTGTCTGCTTTGCTATTGGAGGTGCTTGCTGAAGGAGGAAAGATGCAGGGACCAGAACAATCCCCAGGGAACTATAGAGAGGTATTTAAAGAGATTGCTTTTCATGCTTCTGTGCTTTTGGGCCATGGAGGAGCTCAGGAAGATCCTTCAGGGAACTCAGCCACCTGCCCCCACAGATCCACTACAGCTGAGGAACCATCAAGGAGAACAACAGACCTCAGGGGACAGTCACAATGGATCTCACCAACTGTCAGGCCAGGGATGGCTTTTCTCACTCAGCAGCTCTTGCATGCAACGTGCCACCTTGCACAGTCCCTCCCTTCCACCAGCCCTGGTGTCCCTGCCACATGGGCAGCTCAGCAGTGTTTGAAGGAATATAATTCAGACAGACAAAAGTGATGATCTCTTTTCTTTATCTGGAAAAGAATCTTGGGTCAGTTGGTGTCAGTTGTACCAGTGGGTGCCCTGGAACCTCTCTCACATGGTCCAACTGGAGCTGTTGGGTTAGCTTGGCTTTGGGGCTGCACTTGATGATGCTTCTGCAGTGGATGCTGGAGGCAAAGGAGGATAGGCAAGCACAGTCACATGTACAGAGCAAGGGGAGAGCCAGAGTTTGCAGTATGTGCTGTCTAACAAACATAGCACTGATCCACAGGGCCTGAGTCTCTGCAGAGAACAGCAGTGGGTTCTCAGAGACACACATCAATGCCCTGATGTAGGAAAGTCAGTAGCCCTGACTCTGCATGTTGCAAGCATGAGTGAATATGTAAAATGTGTTTACTTCTGCCTCTAGAAATCACTCCTTTACCTGCTCCAGAATGTTTTATTTAGCTTTTACTTCCAGGTGAATAGGCTTCAGGTCTAAACTGGGACCAGTAGAAAAAGACAACAACCTCTCATCCAAGTTCACCAACTGCTTTTCCTCCAGAGTCAGGGGCCTCATGTTAGGTGGTGTGATGGGACACTTGATGATTTGTGGCCATAGGAAGGGAGCATTTCTCTAGGTAGAAGCACTTTGAGTACAAGCCCATCATGCACTGGCCTTTCTCATAAATGCAGGGCTGCTCTGCTGCATCTTCCTCACTTTGCAATGCCAGAGATGCTGGTCTGTAGGTCATAGCCCTGGGGAAACATTTGGGTCACACAGCACGAGTGGGTCTTGTTCTCTGGAGAAGGGCTGGGTAGGCAGGGGGTGAACAGGAGGCTTTGGGAGAAATCACACAATGGTGGGGGTTGGAAGGAACCTCTAGAGATGATCCAGCCCAAACCCCTGCTACAGCAGGTTTCCCTCAATCAGGGGACACAGGAACATGTCCAGCTGAGTTTGGAAGCCTCCAGAGAAGGAGCTCCCACACTCTCCTTGGGCAGCTGTTGTGCTTTAGGCCTATCTAAGAACAAAGGACTATGGTCAGCCATAAGTACCAAGGGTTAAATGAATATCCTATGGACAGGGAAGGCTCAACTGCCACTTTCTGTCCCAGGCTAAACAGACAGGACTACTCAGCTGGGGGAAGAAAACAGAAAGTAATTTAATCCACCAACAACCAAAACCATAAAACCCAAAACCATAACAACACAGAGTGGTACAGTGATGAGAGAACAACGAATCCTTTAAGGTCACCTTCTTCCCACCCCTACTCTTTTCCTGGGCTCAGAGCCCCGATCCTGGTCTCTTTACTTCTTCCTCTCCTGATCAGCTCAGGCAGGCAGGGAATGGGGGTTTTAGCCAGTCTGTTCCTGATGGCTCTTGCCACTTATTTTGCCTCAGGGCAGGCGAGCTCCTTGCTAGTCCTCCCTTTTCCAGGGCCAGGCCCTAACATGTGCCCTGCACAGGCCCCTCAGACAGAAGCATCCTCAAGTTGCCCCACGGGAGGTTGAGGCTGGAGCTGAGGCAGAACTGTTTCCCTGAGAGGGGTGTCAGCCCCTGTGCCAGGCTGCCCAGGGAGCTGGGGGAGTGCCCAGCCCTGGAGGGACCCCAAAGCCCTGGAGCTGAGGTGCTGAGGGCTGTGGCTCAGTGGGGGCTGTGGCACTGTGAGGGGAGGGGGTGGATTTGATGATCCCATCACCAGACAGACAGAGAGACGTGGGACATGCTGCTTCCCACTCAAGAGAGGGCTGGATGTCTATGGAGATCCACACTGTGTAAAGCCATGGCAGGAACAAGGGGCTGACTCATGCTTCATCCTTCCCATGTTTCTTCCAAAATGCCCCGTGAGGCCTATCTGGAAAGTGAGTGCCTTGTGGTACATTTTGGAAGAAGCTGGGTTTGTTTATACTTGCAGGATCCTTCTTGTGAAAAGTACAGCTTCTATTATTCCCCCAAGAGCCAAAGCAAGCTGATGGGAAGGGACAACCTGCTTGGCTTGGCATTCAGAGAGGATAAAGCAAGGCTTGGCTTTGATACTCCATCTATCCAAAGCTATCCCCAAACTCATTGCTGCTGGGACGTGCTTCCCTCTGCCCTGCACCAAAGGCAGTCTTCTCCTGCTTAGTAAATGGCTCCTGATCTTTTTGAAGTCCCAATATGTGGTGGGTTGAACCAAGGGACTTCTAAGGACCACAAGCTCTTCCTTAAAGCTCTTTCTCCAGTGCTTGTTGTGTGGTTTATCAATGGCATAGCTTGCAGCATCTATCCCTGCAGCACGTGCAGTGCTTTTGGGGTTGGGGAGATTTACTGGAGGCTTGTGGCTTTGGAGACTGTTTGCTGCTTTCCAAGCTCTCTACCCCTGCCTTTGTCCACATCCCAGCTCAGAGGTGGGTACCTGTGCACAAGGCCTGTGCAGCACATGCAGACTCATTCATGTATCTCCAGTCATTTGCTGGTTTGTTCAGGTAGACCTGTGCCTCTGACTCCCATACATCACATTGCTCTCTCTGTCTTCCCATCTTGAGGGCTGTCTCATTACACCAAGACCCTTTTTGAGGAGTAAAGTCCACTCTAAGGCAGGAGTTGGGATGCTGAAGTTCCTTTCTACTCTATAGGCCTTTTGTAGCCTGTGAGCAGCCTCAGTACAGTGGACAACTGTGACTATTCTGCCTTCACCAGACTGTTGCAATCAGTTCCCACTTCAAAAGGCAACACTGACAAAAATGACAGTTGTGCCTGCCTCACATTTTAATTAAAACTCTACCTATTTGCCTTTATCCCTGTTCCTTCCCTCCCTACCTTCCCCACTCTCACCCTTTCACTGCAAGAGAACATCTAACATCAGCTGGGGAAAATGCATTCATTCAGCAATTAAATAATTGAATGCTCCTCTGGCAGAATGAACTATCTCCTGCCTTTCTTGTGCTTTACCACTGGTTTTTTTTTCCCCCTTCTTTTCCCCTCTTCTTTCTTCTTCCCTCTGGTGAGATAAGGCTGCTGTTCTCAAAAGCCATTTTAAATATTCATGTTTTAATTAATGGGCTTTATTGTATGAACTCAATGTAAGATAATATAAAGCCTGCCTGAGGCACAACACTTCCTCTCCTTTTTTTTTTTTTTTTTGTTTTTTTGCTCTTGAAAAGGAGCTAAAAAGAAAAAAAAGCTAAACAAGACAATTGNTTTATTGTATGAACTCAATGTAAGATAATATAAAGCCTGCCTGAGGCACAACACTTCCTCTCCTTTTTTTTTTTTGGTTGTTTGCTCTTGAAAAGGGACTAAAAAGTAAAAAAAGCTAATACAGACATTTGAAAGATACACAGAAACGACAGCCAAGGGCCATTTAGCCAGTGGGTCCTCCATAACCCACGTGCTCCCAGACTATCTCTTTGCAATGTGTCTCTTTAAATGTGGAGCACAGAGTAGGATCTGTGGGCTTCCTGCAGGGACTGGTTCCTCTGCATTGAGCACGAGGCTCTGCCATGGGCAGAGGAAGGCTGTGGTGTGGATCCAGAGGATGAGTGGGTGGAGATGGAAGCAGAAATGCAGCGACCGAGGCCACGTGAGAGCTGTGAGTGACTGGGAGTGAACGCAATCTTTTGCTGATCCTGGAGACTGGATACTTGTTTTTAGATTGAATGATGCTTTTGACAAAATAAAACAGAGGGAAGGTTTAGGAGCAGTCCCTTTCCTCAAGATTTCTGGGTTGGAAAACAGAAATATTGAGTGTACATTCCTGCAATGGGTTTTGCTTTTATTGAGGATAGAAAAGTTGATGGAATGCACAATTTTCTGAGACATCTGGTCTTGCCAGTTAGGTGTTTTTGCCAAAAAAACCCAAAAAAGCGAGAATTAAAATAATGTTAGAAGAAACTTCATCCTATGTGGGCACCTTCTTATGGTGCAGCACACTGAAATTCATTTGATATTCTGAGTGTGTCATCTGTGCTGCGTGACACAGGCATCTGCACCCAGGTTAGATGTGATATTAGAGAGCAGTGGAGGGGAAAGGGACCTGGGGGTGCTGGTGAGCAGCAGCATAAGCATGAGCCAGCAATGTGCCCTTGTGGCCAAGAAGGCCAATGGCATCCTGGAGTGGATTAGAAGGGCTGTGGGCAGTAGGTGGAGAGAGGTTCTGCTCCTCCTCTGCTCTAACCTTGTGAGACCACATCTGGAATATTGTGTCCAGTTCTGGGCCCCTCAGTTGCAGAAGGACAGGGAGCTGCTGGAGAGAGTTCAGTGCAGGACCACAGAGATGCTGGAATGGAGCATCTCCCTTGTGATGAAAGGCTGAGGGAGCTGGGGTTCTGCAGCTTGGAGAAAACTGAGGAGTGACCTCATGTGTGTTATAAATCCATCAAGGGTGGGTGTGAGGAGGCTGGAGCCAGGCTGTGCTCAGGGATGGTCAATGACAGAACAAGGGACAATGGGGACAAGCTGCAACAGAAGAAGTTCCAAAGAAACCCAAGGAAGAATTTGTTCCCTGTTGAGCTGAGGGAGCCCTGGCAGGGGCTGCCCAGATGGGCTGTGGAGGCTCCTTCTCTGGAGACATCCCAACCCAGCTGGATGAGTCCCCGTGTGCTCTACTCTAAGTGGTCCTGCTCTGGCAGGGGGGTTGCACTGGATGAGCTTTCCAGTTCCCTTCCAACCTTTAACATTCTGTGATTCTGTGATTCCTGTGCTTGTGGTGTTCCTAGAGAGGTTGGATCAGAACCTTGCAGGGAGGCTGATGCTCTGTTCCTACATTTGCACACAACCTTGAAGCAGTCAAGACATTTGTGCCTATGTCTCACTTAAGTTTAAGTTTTTTTTTATCCTCCTATTCTTTTCTTTCTTTCTTCTGACTCAGATCTTGGAAAGGATTGGCACTTTCTGAGAAAACAGATGTACAGTGCCTAGCACCAGCACTCCCTGAGCTGTGGTGATAGCTCTCAACAGGATTGGATATATATAACCATAACAGTTAATAAACACTCCAGAGCTTGCTATGGTTAAAGTTTGATTGTGGAGTTACTTCTCTTTCAGGAAAAGGATTGTCTCTTACAGAGTAACACCCTGGCATAGAGGCTGCTTGGCAGATAGAAAAAGAGGGGTTGTCCAGCATGAAAGAAGGGAAGTGGGTATCTTTAATCTCCCAATGTAGGTTTTCAGTGCTTTAGTGATAAACTACATTGTGCCCTGAGGATGTCTCTATCTATCACATTGATTACTCCATTTCCTATCTGCCTGGTGCTGTTTTTTCATCCTAAATCAAGGCAGACCCAGAGCTTGCCATTAGCTGCCAAGGTGCAAAGACAGGGTCACTCTGCTGAAGTGAATTGGAGGGCTCTGGATTTTCACCAGGATGAACGAGCACACAGGCTGGTCTAAAAACAGCCTCCACTCTTCTGAAGGTGCTGTTATCTCTGGGTTGCTCCATTTGGGGAGGTGAAAATGCTGGACTGTTCTTGTTTGTATGCTGCCTGCTAATGGCTGGAGCATCTGCTGTTCTTCTTGGTGTGAGCTACGAACGAGCAAGTCAAAGTTATTATCTGCTAAAGGATCCACACGCCCCTCCCTTGTGCATCCACAGAACCAGAAGTGATTTAACAAAGTCTAAAGGTAACCAAGCAGCTGGGGAGCACAGTAAAAGGAGTGAGTTCAAGGCAAAACTTGTCAACACTTACTTAAAACTTAACAGAGAGCTCTGTGAGAGGGAGGAAAGCCCAGATTTGAGCAGACCATGGTATGACAGGAATTAATTTACCACCATCTATGTCTTAGGATGTTCCATTGCATCCCAGATCTCCAAGCTCAGTTTGATCATACCCCTCATTGTTATAGCTGGAGTGTCCACTTAAGGGTTTGCTGATCTCTTTAAACAGTGCACCTTGGCTCTTAAGAGAAGCTTAAGCTGACTGTGAGCAGCAGAGAATCTCAGCTCTTAGTCTCCCATGTGCTGTAGTGACTAACTGCAGCTGTACCCAGTGGAGACATTCACATCTCTACAAATTACCCTCAGCTCCCTTCTTAGTCAACAAAAAGATGCTTGGGTTGTGGCTTCATCTTATCCTGAAATAGGCAGCAGAGGGAAGGAGTCAGGATCTAGAGCAAAGGGACTGAATTGTTGGTTTGGAGGGCAAATAACAGTTATGGGCTGCATCTCAGGGATCGGTTCAGGGGCCAGACTTTTTTAACATCTTGTTAAACAAGTCTTGTTTAACATCAAACACCTGGATGAGGGGACAGAGTGTACCTTTAGCCAGATCCCTCCTGGCACCCAACTGGGAGCACTGGCTGATTCCCAGAGGTTAAGCTGCCAGTCAGTGGAATCTTAACTGGCTGGAGAGTTGGGCACAGAGGAACCTGCTGAGGTTCAACAAGGACAAGGGCAGAGTCCTGCAGCTGGGAAGGAACAACCCCCTGCACCAGCACAGGCTGGGGATTGACCTGCTGGAGAGCAGCTCTGCAGAGACAGACCTGGGAGTGCTGATTGCTAATAAGCTAAACATGAGGCAGCAATGTGGGCTCGTGGGCAAGAAGCCAATGGCAGCCTGGAGTGCATCAAGAAGAGTGTGGGACAGCAGGTCAAGGGAGGTTGTGCTGCCCCTCTGCTCTGCCAGAGCTGCTGAGGCCTCATCTGGAGTCCTGTGGCCAGTGCTGGGCTCCCCAGCTCAGGAGAGACAGGGAAGTGCTGCAGAGAGGCCAGTGCAGGGCTGCCGAGATGCTGAGGGGACTGGAGCATCTTCCTTGTGAGGTAAGGCTGCGGGCCCTGGGGCTGTTTAGTCTGGAGGAGACTGAAGGGAGGTCTTATTAACATTTACCAATATCTCAGTGGTGGGTGTCAGGAGGTTGGGGCAGCACTTTTTTTCTGTGGTATCCAGCAACAGGACAAGGGGTGATGGGATGAAGCTGCAACACAAACAGTTCCATTGAAACATAAGGAGAAACTGTTTGAGTGAGGGAGCCCTGGCCCAGGCTGCCCAGGGAAGGTGTGGAGGCTCCTTCCTTGGAGCTCTTCAAGACCCACCTGGACACGTTCTTGTGTGACCTGATCTAGGTGGGACCTTCTTCTGCAGGGGGGTTGGACTGGATGAGCTCTAAATGTCCCTTCCAACCCCTACCATTCATGCTCAAGTGCAGCCTTGCCACTGGCTGTAACTAAAGTGCTTGTCTTTGGGTAGTGGTAGAAGCCACCTGACCTTGCTGGTTTGTCTCCATCCTGTTTCCAGGAGATGGCTTTTTCCAGGATCTATCTCTAAGGGCTGGAGCACAAGGACATTGCAGGGAGGATGTTAATAAAGCCTGTACATCCTAGACTGTTCCTGCTGCTGAAGCTGTCTCTTTTGCCAGCATTAAAGGAAACAAAGAAATCAATCATAGGAAATAAAACTTTAAAAGAAGCTCCCAGTAAGTCTAAGCCTTTGGGAGGTTTCCCATTTCATGGTTGCTGAGCACCACCCTCAGCAAGTCTTCAGATTATCCTTCTGTCTGCTCTGTCTTCACAATCATCCCTGGTCCCTACCTGGAGGTTGCCTTCCCACCCTCTGATTATTCCCTTCCTTTCAAGCATGACCTCTTATTACAAAGAGGCCATAAGAAGTGGTCCTTGCCCACCCCTTCACATGCCCATCTTAATTTGATGCTCAACTTTGCAGCGAGCTCTGTCTTACTGGAGAATAGATGAGATGTTTCTTCATCTGAGGGTAATGAGATCTGACCCTGAGAGAAGGATGGAGCTTGTGCTGACACACCTGGGTCTGTTCATGCTTGGTTTGGACCAGCATTAGAAGCACTTTCAGCCCCGCTGCACATGATTTGCACACTGCACTGACTGGGACCAGCTCACACAGTCCATGTTACACCAGCCCATATTACAAGCCTTCCTCTCACATCTAACCATGCATGTGCAGAGTCTGGATCATGACATAATATGGTCTTCTACCCCATCATTCCCCTTTGCATTGGGTGGAGTAGACGCAACCCTGCAGTGCTCATGTTTTGCAGGAGTCCCAAGGTGTGGGCAGATGCTCCTGAAGCCATGTGGCTTGCACTTTTAGGATAGAGGTTGCCCTGAGCCCAAGGTTGAAGGTGGCCTGGTCTCATTTTGTGTGCTTTGAGCCTCTTTGGTGGTACCTCCAGCTGCTACTTGATTTTTTTTTTTTGAGCTTCCCCTCCTCTGTTCTCAAGCTGCTCCTTCTCTCCTCAGTGGTGCTGGCACAGCTGCATGTGCAGCCACCTGCAAAATTGGATGTGGAGCTGGCCTAGCTTAGAAATAACAACCCCAAGTGTTTTTAATCACTCACACAGGCTGCTTTGCTGTGTGGACCCACAGGCAGCCAGGCTCTCACAGGAGGGGTGATGGGCTGATGTGGCATTGAATGGCCAGTGCTGCAAGTATAAGCCCCTACAGCAGCTATGTGCCTGGGACTGTATCCTGTGTAGTTCTGAGATCCATGTGAGTCAAACTCATCCTGGACTGGCCTTGAGAGGAGTGCTTTGGTATTCTTTCCTCTCCCTGATCCTGATCTTGCCATCTCCCCTGTGTCATCACCAGTGATATTACACTAGTGACTCTGCTCACTGATGCAGGTGAAAGCCAACTCCAGGAAAGAACAGGGATGAGTTTGACTTTGAATCCAGGAGGTAACCCATGGTGCAACCATCCAGCTGTCAGAAAGGAACCACAGAGTATGGTGCATTCTGCTCCCAGCCTGCCTTAAGCAAAGTCCCACCTCTTGGCTCTGCCCCTGCATCTGAGTCACCAGTGATCCCTTTTGTTTGTGTAGATCTTGTTAATGGGCTCTTTCATTCCTCTAATTAACTGTAAATGAAGAGTGGGTCATTAAAGAGGTATCCTGGAGCCCTCTCAGAACAAAGCAGGTTTCATCTGGAGGAGGAAGTATAGGAAAGGAGGTTTTCCTCTGCCCCTTTCACTCCAGGTCTCTCTTCTCTCTGGTAAGAGATTGTTTCACTCCCAAAGAAGTTTCTTTGCTCTTTTACTGCTGAAGACCTTCTCCTGTGAGTGTGAAAGGGATTTCCTGGTGACAAAAGGATGGGCCAAGGCCAGCAGCAGTGAGCCAAACCTGGCTGGCTTCCTTTTGCTTTGCAAGCCAGTGGTGTTCCCTTAGTCCTTCTGCCTGAATCTTGCAATTTGCAGTTGCAAACAACCTCATTGACAACACTCTTGGAGCTGCCAGCCCTACACACTCTGCCAAGTCAGGTGTGATGGTCTTCAGGGTGCCTCATGATCTGGTTTTGTCCTGGCAGCACCATCGTGGCCAGGATGGAGAAGGTTTAAACATGGTCCTTCTAGAGCCTGTCTCTGACTCCTTGTGCTTGGGTGTATAGCCATGCACTGTGGATGGATCTGTGGGCGATGAGAACAGATGGCATATGCTGGGCTGAAAGCAAAGCAATTCCTTCACTCATGGTGTAAAGCGATGTTTTCATTCCTCCAGGCCTCAAATCTGTCCCTGGCATGCTGCTCTTGGCCTCCTTAGGACATTAAAGGAGAGGTTTTACTCCTGTGTGCTGATCAGTGCTGGGAAGCAGGGGCTGTAGGGGGTGGGTGGCATGGGAGGTTTGTCTGGAATACTTTTCTGAGGCTTAGTAGATACTCTAAATGAGCCTGAGCAACCTGTCACCAAACCTGCTGGGAAGAACTGTTTCCCTGAGAGGGATGTCAGCCACTGTCCCAGGCTGCCCAGGGAGGTGATGGAGTTGTTATCCCTAGAGATACTGCAAAGCCATGGAGCTGAGGTGCTGAGGGCCATGGGTAGTGGTGGCTGGGGCACTGTGAGGTCATCTTTTGGTGATCTTAAAGGTCTTGTCCAACCAAAAGGATTCTATGACTTTAAAGAGACAAACGTGGCAGCTGGCTCCTTGTTCTGTGACAGCTAGAAGTACTCCACTTTCTGGTGACCTGGGAGCAGCTGCTATTTGAAGGCTATTTAGAGATGGACCCATGACTTTCTATTATTGCAAGGACTCCTGAGAATGAGTGCAGCTGCCCAAAGCATGGAGAGTAAGGGAAAGGACAAGCAATGCACAGGACAATGCTGCAGAGGCAGCCCATGGTGGGACAAGTGGGGTGGTTTGCAGTAGGTGCCTGGAGCCAGTATGATATTAGTGTCAGTAATAAGGCCACATCTGGAGTACTGTATCCCAGTTCAAGAGACAGGGAACTGCTGGAGAAAGTTCAGTGCAGGGCTACCAAGATGCTGAGGGGACTGGAGCATCTCTGTGAGGAGAAAAGGCTGTGGGACCTGGGGCTGTTCAGCCTGGAGAAGAGGAGACTGAGCTCAGGGAGCCCTTCTCAAGATTGATCAGTCCCTAAAGGGTGAGTGTTGAGAAGAGGGTGCTAGAGTTTGTTCTATGTTGCCCTGTGGCAAAATAAAGAGTAATGGGCACAAGCTGGAGCACAGGCAGTGCCTCTGGCCTAGGAGGAGCAAGTCCTTTGGTGTTGAAGTGAGGGAGCCCTGGCCCAGGCTGCCCAGGGAGAGTGTGGAGGCTCCTTCTCAGGAGGTTTCCAAACCCACCTGGACGTGTTCCTGTGCCCCCTGTGCCAGGGGAACTTGACTGAGCAGGGGCTGGGGCTGGAGCAGCTCTGCAAGGCCCTTCCAACCCCACTATTGTGTGACATAAAAAGGAGCAGGGGTTCTGGGACAGAAGGTGAAAGACAGGATTGAGGCTGTATGTTCATTGTTGGGGTCACCCTCTAAAGCCTGAGGACAACAGGAAGGGACCAAACATCTGCTATGACCAGTTTAGGTCAATGTAGTTGTGGATGTCTCTTTGAGAGAGACAGCTCTGGTCCCCCAAATGTCACATCTGAGCCCAGGACAGAGGTTGCCATTTGGTTAAATGAATTTGTCACATTGAATCAACAGAGCAGGAAAAATTCCCAGACCTCTGCAATGCCACTGAACCTGTGCAGTGTCCCCTTCAGTTCTCAACATCCTGAGAAACCACAACCCCCCTTCTCTAAGCCTGCTCCTGTGTCACAGCCCACAAGGTTTCCCGGACCAGAGGGTGAGCTCAGGTCATGGGGAAGGGACTGGCTGCTTGGATTGCTTTTTCTCCAGGAGAAAGGGTGAACAGGAACATGTGACTTGTCCTCCCCTTTACTTTCTTCAGCTACATGCTGGCCTGAAGGGGTCTTTGCCTTTGTGTCCTCGTGTGGCCTGGTGGAATAATTATCAGGAGGGTTGATGAGCCCAGGGAAGATCTGCAGTGCCAGGGAGAGCTTTCCCTGCTTCCAACCTGGAGGGTAACAGGGAGGGGGAAGCAGTTGACCTTTTTTTCTGCTCGACTGTGCTATGCTCCTCCAAGCAGATGCTGCTCCCACTCTGGGACACACAGCACCCAGAAGCCTCTTGAGCCAGAGCTCAAGAGCTGCTGCTGCTGGGACCTGGCACCTGTCCCCTGCAGAGGACTATCTGGATTTCAATCACAACAGGAGAAAGGTGCTGCTGGAGAGGATCAGAGATGGCCCTTGTCTCTTTGAGCAAGAAATGTAATCTCTTGTGCCTCAACTTCCCCACTTGTGTAAAGGATTTTCATATCCTTAAGATTTTCAGATGGAGCTTCATAGGAAAAACCATTTTCTTTATTCTCTTTTTCTTTCTCAGTGCCTTTTTCTTTTTCCTCCCATCTTTTTCTTCCTTCTTTTTCCCTTTCAATACCCATCTATCCAGACATACACATTCCCATCCAGGGCTAGTGGAAGTGTTCTCTAAAGTTACCCAGGACAAGAGGACCAGAGAAGGGGTCTGCTGCCCCAGTGCCTCAGAGGATACCATGAGCTGGGCTTTTTCTTGACCCATTCCCAGGGCACCCAGAAACAAAGTACAAAGAAATAAATGCTTCTTTTCTTTCTAGATTCTCAGATGCACTTAAAGATCTTTAAAGTCTTTTCCATCTGAAATGATTCTGTGATTCTATGGTTCACACAGGGATCTTTCATTCCCTTTTGAACCTTCCACCAGTTCCTAATTAGACACAGCAAGACATTTTCATGGACTTGAAAAGTTTTATCCTAAGTTATCTGACTTTTTATATCTTCTAAACCCACTAAAAATCTCTTTCCAACTCCCTTAAAAATGTCTTCTTGCTCCTCCCAAAACTAGATCTAGTTGGAAGGTCCTACACAGAACAGTGAGTTCTAACATTTCATAGAATAATTGAATCACAGAATGATGGGGGTTGGAAAGGACATTTAGAGCTCATCCAGTCCAACTCCCCTGCAAAAGCAACTCCCATCTACATTAGGTCTCACAGGAATGTGTCCAGGTGGGTCTTGAAGAGCTCCAAGGAAGGAGCCTCCACACCCTCCCTGGGCAGCCTGGGCCAGGGCTCCCTCACTGAAACAGTTTTATGTTTAAGTGGAACTGTTTGTGTTCCAGCTTCATCCCATCACCCCTTGTCCTGTTGCTAGATGCCATCCCAAAAAGTGCTGCCCCAACCTCCTGACACCCATCAGTGAGATATTTGTAACTATGAATGAGTTACCCCTTCAGTTTCCTCTTCTCCAGATTAAACAGCCCCAGGTCCCACAGCCTTTCCTCAAAAGGAAGATGCTCCAGTCCCCTGATCATCTTGGCAGCCTTGCACTGGCCTTTCTCCAGCAGTTCCCTGTCCTTCTTGAGCTGAGGAGCCCAGCACTGGCCACAGGACTCCAGATGAGGCCTCAGCAGCTCTGGCAGAGCAGAGGGGCAGCACAAGTTCCCTGGCCCTGCTGCCCACATGCTCCTCAATGCCCCCAGGCTGCCATTGGCTTCTTGCCCATGAGCCCACATTGCTGCTCATGCTCAGTCGATGATCATGCAGTACTCCCAGGTCTGTCTCTGCAGAGCTGCTCTCCAGCAGGTCAATCCCCAGCCTGTGCTAGTGCATGGGGATGTTCCTTCCCAGCTGCAGGACTCCCCCCACCGCTGCATTTCCACCCTTCACTCAAATATATAGAAATATCTGGATGCTTAGATGCAGAATTTGCCTTTGGGTCACAAAGCATTTTGCTTTAATAAAAAGTGGTTTAGGGAACTCTTGCCATCAAATGCCCACGTGAAAACTGCTGTGACTGTGCTGAGCTATTAGCTTGGCTGATCACTATATGGCACTGGATGTTTTCAGGCCTTTCTGGTGTGGCTTATTTGTTTTGTAGGGTGTTTTTTTTCCCTACTCCTCAGCAGGCTTCAAGCACCAGAGGTGCTGCAAAAGCATCTTTAAGCTGAGGATGCTGCTTGCCCTCTGCATGGCTGCTGGAGCATGGTGTTCCCCACACCACTGTGCAGTTGGCAGCTGGTGTGTTGTACATCAGAATCAGCTGCACTTGGATGCTGGATAGAATCAGCTTTATAGTCTTCCTTTCAGCACAGCTGTGTCATGTGGCTGCTCTGTGAGCCATGGATAGATGCAGTTTAGAAAATAAACACCTCTTATTCATTACTTATGAAACTCTTGTTCATCTCCTTAAGGTCTTGGTAGCTCTTCCATACACAGATCTTTAATCTTCATCTATGGTATTGGTTCAGGATAGCAGGGGATTGGGAAAAGGTTTACAACTTCAACCTCAAGAGCACAGTCCAGATGAGACCTGTGGCACCTTGGACAGGGACTGTGGATGTTCCAGGCTGTGTGAGTTGAAGGGATTGCTGGACAGAGAATGACCTTTTTATTTCTGCCTATCCCCAAACTGTGTGATGTTCCTGTAAACAGATGGGCATACAAATAGCACTGACAACTGCCAGAAATGTGCACCATCAGTACAAACTCCTGCCATGACATCTGCCTTCCATGTTCACAGAATCCCAGCATGGTGGGGTTGGAAGGAATCTGCAGAGCTGCTACAGCCCCAGCCCCTCTTGCTCAGGAGGCACAGGAACATGTCCAGGTGGGTTTGGAAACCTCCTGAGAAGGAGCCTCCACACTCTCCCTGGGCAGCCTGGGCCAAGGCTCCCTCAACTCAGCACCAAAGGAGGTTTCTGACCATTGGGATTGTCCAGGAGCTCCTCAACTCATCTCTCATCCTTACACAGTCCATCCCTAATAATGTGATCTTCAAAACCAGTGAGGCAAACACCACATCCTTTCCACATCAGTCATTTCTATATCTTGTGGGTGTTTCTGATTATCAAACAAGGGTACAAAAACCACTCCTCTCACATGTATCACTGTCCTGGCTCAGCCCTATTACTACCAGCACTCTGAAGGCTCACTTCTCCCTCTGAAATGTGTTAAAAACAAGGGCTTAGCTTTAAAGGGGTGATGGTTTCTCCTAGATAGTTCACAGCTACCTACTCCCACAACAGTCTCATCCCTGCCCCATTTTCTGCTTGTATCTGTCAGTAGAGAAGCCTGGAGAGAGCAGAGCCGTGACTTGGGCAATCCCAAGTGCCTGCTGTGGGGTCACCACATCTCAAGTGCATGTTTTTTTCACAACCTTCTTAATGCTGAGTGCATCTGAAAGGTGACACAGGAGGAGCTTCCAACGAATCATCAATGCAGACTGTCACTGCTCTGGCATTTTAGCTGCTGGAGTTATTTGCTAGATTTGGGGAAGAGATTAAACCTGGCAACTCAGCTACAGAGCCTTCCCCAAGCAGGGAGGATACACAGAAATGTTTCCCCTCTTTTCTGGCTGCTGGAGGAAGGACTCATCTTTCACAGTTATGATCTGATCATCAGGTGAGGACTGGGAAGAAACATCTTGTCTGCTGGCAGCTCTGCCTTTGGGAAAGAGTCTTTCTGAGCCTCAGTGTTACAGCAGCAAAGAGGGGAGAGGGATTGTGCTGACTCAGTACTTCTTCATGCTTTGCAACTAGTGATTGCTAAAGACAAGTCAGGAATAACAAGAGCTGCAGTGCTCCAGACAAAGGGGGTTTTGTCCTTCACAGGCTTTGTGTTTGGAGACATGTCTCATCTGACCTTCAAAGCTCCATGGTCTCCTTTTCCTGCTGCACCTCTCAACTCCACCTGAGTTTAGGCAAATGTGGGGTGATAGTCGTTTGCCCCATGGAGGTTAAAGGGAAAAGGAAGGTCAGGACACTGGCAAGAGGTTGCCAAACCTTTCTATCCCACTCTAAAAAAATAGCTGTTATTTAAGGAGAATTATTGCCTTGAAGCTTGGACTGTTTATCTCTTGTCAGCTAAAGGAGCTCTAGTGAGGGTGCAGGCATCTTGGTCCTTGGTTCTCTAACAGGAGAAGCTGCTCAGACTGTCTCCTTTTTTTGCTGGAAGCATTGGACCTCACCTCTAACACTTCATAAGCCACAGGAGCAGGTAAACAAAGGGTTTCCGACTTTATCAAGTTATATTTTACAGAGGATGTCAATATCCAACTGGTGCTAAGGATAGACTGACTCTTCCTCATCCCATAGACAGACTGATTTCATTTGAAATGGTACTTGGGAGGTCTTCTAGACTGCAGCCTGCCTGGGACATCTCACATGGGCCAGAGCAAAGGCTTCCTTGCTCCTGAGCTCTAGGCCTGGGGTGACCCCCAACCCCTGAGCAATCTGCATCCGTTTCCCAGCCTGGATGCCACAAAGCTTCCCTTTGCAGGTTGTTGGCTTCTTGGTGACTGAACCAAGATAAACACAGACTGAAACTATCAGCCTGCAGATCTCAAGCAATGAGATAGGAAGGAGGGGGAAGAACGTGGGAAGCTTTGCTCTGGCTGGTGAGATGCATCATCCAGACAGACCTACTGCCACGTGTTTTATCCCAGCTTCTGGCTTGTGCTACCTTCTCCCACGTATGACAGCTCTTTCAGCACAGCCATCCTTTCCCAGCACTCTCTGTTCAAGGAGAACTGTGATGTCTCCATGCACTCTCTCTGCCCCATCCATTCCTGATGAAGCCCACACATCTGAGGAGAGGACAAGCCTTGTCTCCAATTGCTTCAAGCCTTTCCTGCTCCCACACAAAACTTGGTTATGCAGAGCAGTGGACATGGCCCAGAATTAAATGCAGGGGGTGTGTTTGCTGATAGCACTGTGCCTGTGGGAGTATTGCTTGGGTACTGGGTTTTCTTCCACTCTTTCAGCATCATTGGGCTGTTTACCTTTGCAAGCATGTCTGGAAGGTCTGTCTCATTTTGTCTTTAAATCAGAATCAGGATTTCAACAGTGGAAAACGGTACAAAACTATAAACAATGAGGTTCCCCAGACAAAATGAATCACTCTGCTCCAGACATCTTTTTCTTTCCCTACTCATCCATCTCTAGAGTCTGAATCTCCTCTTTCCCTTCCCTCTCCTGTCACCTGATTCCTTTCCCTTTCAAATGGGCGCCAACTGACAGTCACCTTACTGTCCCTGTCACCCAGATATTTAACATCTGGAACATCTGTCCCAAGACAGAGGAGGAGAAAAACTCCAGTCATCTTGTGCAATGGCCCTGTCTTCTGCATCTTTGGACAGACTGGGTAGAGGAAGGGGGAATCTGATCAAAAGACTGCTTTGCTTTTAGTTTAGCCTGTATATGTGTGTATAGCTACAGACTGTTTTCTTCCTTAGAAAGATAGACATGACTTCAAGGGGTAGAAGAGAGCGTTGGCAGAGGCACTTAGGAGTGCAAGGAACCAAAGTCCCACCTCCTTCTGATGCAGTCCCTTTAAAAACAGACCCAGTTGTACTTTTGGAAGGACATCATTAGACAAGAATCTTCTCTCCAGTCCCTGGCAAAAAGTCAACATTTGCATTTAAATGGTGCTTTTGCTACCAAACAGAGCCATGGTACAGAAGAACTGAACAGAGATAAAGATTCCTTTAAGGGAGAGAAGGAGGGGAAAAAAAAACTTCACCTCATTGAAAGCCCAGCCCTTCTCCCATGTGCTATCAGCAGAGGAGAGGTTATTTATGCATTGAAGATTGTGCCCACTGAGATGTAATCTAGTGCTCTCAGGAGCTTCTGTTTGCTGGAGGTGGAATTAGAAGAATTAAAAATTACAAGCATAAAACAAGGCCAGTCTAAAATGAAATATTACCCAGTGGGTGTAAATAATTCATGGGTGAAACAACTCTCCCAGGTCCCCCATCATTCCCATCTTACTGCACAGATGCTGAGAGGAATGATCTGTTGAAAGAGTGTTTGAAAACCTCCAAGATTGCTTTTAAGGGTCTAGGGTGGTTCCTGAGGGACTGCAGCACATGTGGGCCATGAATGGCTCAGTGGGAAAAGATGTGTGATGCTACCAAATGGAGTTTCCTCTGATAATTAAACCTTTCTCATAGCTGACCAAGGGAGATGAAAATCATAGAATCATAGAATCACAGACTAGTGGGGCTTGGAAGGGACCTTTAGAGATCATCCAGTCCAATCCCCCTGCTAAAGTAGGTCCAAACACCAGGAAACACCAGCAGGAAAACATTATTTGATGAAAGAAAAACCCAACATTTTACTCCTGTGCTCCCCAGCAGAATGCACCAGTAATTTAACCTGGATGTGCAGACATCCCTGAAGGACACAGTCAAATATTTCCCTTTCAGCACAATCAAGTCTGTTCCCAAAGGCAAAAGATGGCTTTTTGGAAAGATTTTTGCTAGGTCTGCTGTGTGCAGACTGGCTGTGTTTGAAGTTGGAGATATAGAAACAGGAGAGGGAAGGACGTGTAAAACCCACATGAGCAACATTTGGGAACATAATGGAAAAGGCAGGATGAGAGCTGGACTTACTGCAGCCAATTTGCTTCTTGAGAGGAAAAATGCTGCCTAACACTATTGCCACTCTTTTGATACTAGTCCATACCTCAAAGANAATCATAGAATCACAGACTAGTGGGGCTTGGAAGGGACCTTTAGAGATCATCCAGTCCAATCCCCCTGCTAAAGTAGGTCCAAACACCAGGAAACACCAGCAGGAAAACATTATTTGATGAAAGAAAAACCCAACATTTTACTCCTGTGCTCCCCAGCAGAATGCACCAGTAATTTAACCTGGATGTGCAGACATCCCTGAAGGACACAGTCAAATATTTCCCTTTCAGCACAATCAAGTCTGTTCCCAAAGGCAAAAGATGGCTTTTTGGAAAGATTTTTGCTAGGTCTGCTGTGTGCAGACTGGCTGTGTTTGAAGTTGGAGATATAGAAACAGGAGAGGGAAGGACGTGTAAAACCCACATGAGCAACATTTGGGAACATAATGGAAAAGGCAGGATGAGAGCTGGACTTACTGCAGCCAGTTTGCTTCTTGAGAGGAAAATTGCTGCCTAACACTATTGCCACTCTTTTGATACTAGTCCATACCTCAAAGATGGCCATAGTGAGAGTTAGGACTAAGGTAGTTTTGTCTGGGAGGGTTTTACTGTGAAGCAGGAAAAGCATCTTCACAGGCAGTTGCACTTTCCTGCTACACACATGCCTCTAGACAGAGATTCCTGTGCAAATTCATCTCTGAGGCTGTAGAGTTAAAAGTCATAGGAAGCTAAAACAGTCAGTATTGATCTTGTGTGTGTGTCTTTCTTACCATAGAATTATTTTGGTTGGA
>WBNH01006092.1:0-11505 GCA_013401255.1 Urocolius indicus | reverse complement strand
CCTGCCCACACAACCCCCCTGCAGTGGTTTTCTCAGTCCTTCCTAGCAAAGCCTGACTGAGTTGAGGAGAAAATCTTCCCCTTTGGGTTGTGCAGTCTCAAGAAACAGGCAGCTCTGGGCTTCCCTGAGGTCTGGCTTTGTCCTTGCTGCAAGGGTTCAGCCTTTCCTTGCTGCCAGGGCACTTGTAATGCTTCCCTGTGGTTTGCAGTAGCTGGGACATGCTTCATTTGTTTCCCCATGGTTGTGTTTCTCTTGTCTTTGCTGGGCTTTAGGCTTGCAACGAGCCAGTGCTGAGGAGGATAGCAGTGGACAAATGTGCCAGGAGGGTCCGCCAGGCTCTGGCCAGTGTGAACTGGGACACCAAACTGATCCAGTGGCTTCACACCACCTTAGTGGAAACCCTCAGTCTGCCAGTGCTGGCTGCTTACTTGGATGCTCTGCAAACACTGAAAGGAAAGGTGAGAAAAGAAGCAGTGGAAAGGCTTTGCTGTTGCTTATCATCATCTCCCCTGATAAGGCTCATTAAAGGAAGCCAATGGAGTCTCATTGCTGGCCTCTGCTTCCAGATCCCCACTCTGATCGACAGGATGCTGCTCTCCTCTACCACCAAGACAGGAGCAGCAGGGGCTGAGGCCCTGTCCCTGCTGCTGAAGAGGCCCTGGGACCCAGCAGTGGGGGTCTTGTCACACAATAAACCAGTGAGTATCCCTTGGAGCTCATGGGGAGTGTGAGCCTGTTCTCACATCAGCTTTATTCTTCCCACTTTTCCTGGGCTCTTTTCCTCCTGCTTGTTGTGGGCTCCTCCTCTGTGGGACACATTCCCCCCCATGCTGTCCTGATCTGTTAACAAACAATGCAGGGTCCTTCCTGCTTTGCTGTGATGTCCCAGGCAGGGAAATACCTTCGCCTCACATGTCTCTTTGTTGAACTTTGTAGAGCAAATTGCCTGGTTCCCCCCTCATCCTGATTGCTTCCTCTGGACCTTCCAACTCCATGTTCCCCACTTCTAGACGGCACCGGTTCTGGCAGTCACAGCTTTCCTGCCTGGGCAAGGTTGGTATGGTTGGGTTTGAAAGGAGGGGACTTCAATTGAGCAGCTGTGCTGGGTTGCAGCTGCTGAGCTTGTTTCTGTGAGCCTTCAGGGAACCAAAATACTTGATTCTGCTGAAAGCAGAAAGCCACCTGCATTGAGTTGTGGCACAGGAAAGGAAGCTGCCCAGATCTGATGTGTTTGAGGTCTCTTGCTGACAGAATGGTGGGAGTGGGCAGGGCCCTGCAGAGCTGCTGCAGCCCCAGCCCCTGCTCCAGCAGCTTCCCCTGGCTCAGGGGGCACAGGAATGTGTCCAGGGCGGGTTGGAAACCTCCTGAGGAGCCTCCACACCCTCCCTGGGCAGCCTGGGCCAGGGCTCCCTCCCCTCAGCACCAAAGGACTTGCTCCTCCTGGCCCAGGGGCACTGCCTGTGTGCCAGTTTCTGTCCATCAGCCCTTGTCCTGCCACTGGCCCCCACACACCAAACCCTGGCCCCAGCCTCCTGACACCCACCCTGTAGGGACTGAGCAGCANTCTCTCTGCAGTTGGGGAGCCCAGCACTGGCCACAGGACTCCAGCTGAGGCCTCCCCAGCTCTGGCAGAGCAGAGGGGCAGCACAAGCTCCCTGGCCCTGCTGCCCACACTCTGCTGGATGCCCCCAGGCTGCCGTTGGCTTCTTGCCCACCAGCCCACGCTGCTGCTCGTGGTTCTTTGCTGCCCCCCAGCACTGCCAGGTCCCTCTCCTGGAGCTGCTCTCCTGGCCACAGGCCTCATACTTGATTCCATGAACTCAAGTCCATCTTCAGCAGATTAGATTGTATTGTGGCTATTAAAGGTTGATGAGGCTTCCAGGATAGGGACTGTAGATCCCCTTAGTGCTGTGCTTGTTCCAGAGCTGCTTGCACAGCTCCTTGTGATGGATCCACTGGGTGTGTAGGAACGTGGCGAGTAGCAGAGGTTGTCTCTGGGGAATTCTCCACTTCCTCTGGTTTCAGTAGCTAGAAGTGAATCCCTGGGGAGAGAGGAAGCACAAGCTGGGGCATTAACCTGGGTTCCAGCCTCTGTTAATTTTTATCCCTTGTTATTGATCCATCTTTCTGTTCAACCCCCAGGTGATTCCCATTGCCACCCACCTGCTGAACAATGGCAGTGGGGTGGGAGTGCTGCAGTGCCTGGAGCACATGATTGTGGCTGTGAGGGGCAAAGTGGCTGAGGTAAGAAAAAGCAACAACCTCCTCCCTTCAAACCATTTTCCTTACCTGTGTGGCTGGCTGTGCCATCCCAGCACATTTGTCCCCTTGTCCCTATTCTCTATCCAGGTCTTGTTTATTTTCCCCTCCATAGATTCACAACCTTTTTTCTCACAAGCCCATCATCCTCATTGGGTGGAACACAGGTGCCTTGGTGGCTTGTCATGTAAGTACCTGGTTCCTTTGCATCCTCTGAGTCCACTTGACAGCTTCAGCTACAGAATCCCAGAGTGGTTGGGGTTGAAGGGGGGCCCTTCAGGGCTTCTCCAGCCTCAGCCCCTGCTCCAGCAGCTTCCCCTGACTTAGAGGGCACAGGAACGTGTCCATGGGGGGTTGGAAACCTCCTGAGGAGCCTCCACACCCTCCCTGGGCAGCCTGGGCCAGGGCTCCCTCACTCAAACACTGAAACAGTTTGTCCTTATGTTTAAGTGGAACTGTTTGTGTTGCAGCTTCATCCCATCACCCCTTGGCCTGCCCCTGGCCCCCACACACCAAACCCTGGCCCCAGCCTCCTGACACCCACCCTGTAGGGACTGAGCAGCATTGCTGAGGTGCCCCTGAGCTCAGCCTTCTCTTGTCCAGCCTCAGCAGCCCCAGGGCCCACAGCCTTTCCTCCTCACACACATGTTGCAGCCCCTCAGCATCTTGCTGGCCCTGCCCTGCCCTCTCCGCAGCACTTCCCAATTCAGAGTTGGATTTGAATGACTGCTGTGTTTCAAGCTCTGCTGGGGTTCTTGTCCCTGTCTGTGAGGTCTGAGGCCTCTCTGACTGTGAGAGTCTGAGCAATTGGATTCATTCCGTATTTTTTCTCCACTCTTTTAATCAACCAAGCAAGCTCTAATATGGGAGATACTTCTGTTGAAGATGATTTCTATGACTCTAAGATATCTCTGTGCCTGTCAAAGCATTGTCCACCTCCTTGGTGACCCTGACTGTTGCTTGTCCTGCCCAGGTTTCAGTGATGGAGTATGTCACTGCTGTCGTGTGCCTTGGATTCCCACTGCTCACCGTCGATGGCCCCAGAGGGGTAAGCACTGAAGGGAGCTGGAGCCACTTGAGGCTCTGTACAGTCTGGTTTTTAATTGCCTGAAGGTTTTTTTTTTCCCTAGAATCAGTCTTGGAAGTCCAGTGATATCTGTCAGGTCTTTGAGGCAGGTCTGTGATGTTTATTTGGAGGCAGTGGGAATGCTGCAGTGATAGCAGGCCTCCTGCTGTGACAGCAGGCAGGAGAAACCCCGTGCTGACTTGTCTCTGCTGTGACATGTTTTTACAGCTCCTTCCTGGGGTCACTCGTTAAACAATGTCATTTGGCACCAGAGGGGACAATGTGGGTTGATTTATATAGAGCCTAAATTACTCCTTCATCACCTGACCAGCCTGTGACTGGGTTGGGAATGATTACAGCTGTGCTAGTGAAATGACTGATTCATAGAATCCCAGGGTGGTAGGAGTTTTGGAAGAGACCTCCAGAGCTCATCCAGCCCCTCATCTAGTCCCAGCCCCTGCTGAAGCAGGTTCCCCTAGATCAGGGGGCACAGAACGTGTCCAGGTGGGTTTGGAAACCCGAGAAGGAGCCTCCACAACTTCCCTGGGCAGCCTGGGCCAGGGCTCCCTCACCTCAGCGCCAAATGACTTGCTCTTTGTGTTCCAGTGGAGCTTTTTGTGTTCCAGCCTGTGCCTGCTACCCCTTGTCCTGTCACTGGCCCCATCCTCCTAACACCCACCCTTCAGGGATTTATATTTCTGAGGATGGTGGGAATCTGCATGAAAGACTTTTGCTGGAGCACAGTGCAGCTCTTGGGCTGAGTTTTCTTCAGGCCTCTGTTTTCTGGAAGCAGCTGGTGTGTACTGGGATTGCACATTCTCTGCCCCTGGGGCACGTGCCTTCCCTCATCTAATTCCAAGACATGTTCACCTCCAAGGGCCCTGGTGTTCACCTCCAGAGGCCCCTGCCTCCTGGATCAGTCCTTTCAGATGACAGTTCCTCCTTTTGCTCTTTCAGGACGTTGACGACCCCCTGCTGGAGATGAAGACACCTGTTCTCTTTGTGATTGGCCAGAACTCCCTGCAGTGCAACGTGGAAGCCATGGAAGACTTCAGGGAGAAGATCCGAGCTGATAACAGCATGGTGGTGGTGGGAGGAGCAGATGACAACCTCAGGTAAGTGTCTGAGATATGGATACTCTCTTCCCAAAACCACTGGGCAAGATCTGAGCATGCTGCATAAAAACCACCCTGGATTTGGTACAGAAACTAGATGGGAACTGCATAAAAATGCCCCATCAGGGTCAGCTTTGTTATCCAAAACCTGCTGTGTGTGGCAGAGGGGTGATTTACTCTGCTACATCATCATTCTCCCTGTGCTGAGTTAAAGATCCAGGGTACAGTGTACATTAGAGCAAGTATTTGCTTAGTGCTGTGAGCACATGGTGGGAGCCAAGACCTGCACAGATCACAGCATTATAGAATGGTGGGGATGGGCAGGGCCCTGCAGAGCTGCTCCAGCCCCTGCTAAAGCAGGTTCCCCTAGATCAGGGGGCACAGCAACGTGCTTGGGCTGGAGTTTAAGACCCTGGTCTTCATCAGCTGCTTCAAAACCTTTCTTGTGTGGAGGCTAGTGTCAGGACAAGGGGTGATGGATATAAGCTGGAGCACAGGCAGTGCCCCTGGCCCAGGAGCAGCAAGTCCTTTGGTGCTGAGCTGAGGGAACCCTGGCCCAGGCTGCCCAGGGCGGGTGTGGAGGCTCCTTCCTTGGAGGGCTCCAACCCCACCTGGACATGTTCCTGTGCCCCTTACTCTAGGTGGGACTTGCTTGGTCAGGGGGGTTGGACTTGGGTCTCTTCCAACCCCCAACCATTCTGTGATTCTAAGTTGCTCTGGAGAACTGCCAGAGATGCTTCTCACCTTACTCTGTGCTTACAGAACCTGCTGTCACTTGAATCACCTTCTCAAGTGAAGACTGATGTGTGTGTGTGAAGGTGGAAAACTAAATGAGTGTTGACTCCTATCTGTTGTTGTTTTTATTGTTTCTAATAGGATAAGCAAAGCCAAAAAGAAGTCAGAAGGCCTGACCCAGAGCATGGTGGACAGGTGCATCCAGGTAAGCACAGCAATCTTCCTTTCACACCTCATAGCCAGCAAACAAATCTCTCAGTGACCACAGATTATAAACCTTCCTGCAGGACTGGTTAGGTTGGAGGTAATCAGTGTCCTTAGTGAGATTCTGAAGTTGCTGTATCCTTGCAGCTGGAGAGATGGGAATTTACTGCTGGTGTCCCTTACAATATAGAGCAGTTTTCTCAGTCTTCCAGTACATCTGCCCAGGGAAGCAAAGCAGCACTTCTGAGAGCATTGGAGAAACCTTCAAGTTCCTCTCCCATGTGTCAGAAATCAGTGGAGTGTGAGTTTGGCTGAGAAAGCCAAGAACTCTGACAGATATTAGGGTTCCTTTTAGAAAATAAGAAACTTAGAAAACCTTCTGCATTGTCCTCTAGGGAATTATTCAGAGTCACACAGTCACAGAATGGTGGGGACTGGCAGGGCCCTGCAAAGCTGCTGCAGCCCCAGCCCCTGCTCCAGCAGCTTCCCCTGGCTCAGGGGGCACAGGAACGTGTCCAGGGGGGGTTGGAAACCTCCTGAGGAGCCTCCACACCCTCCCTGGGCAGCCTGGGCCAGGGCTCCCTCCCCTCAGCACCAAAGGACTTGCTCCTCCTGGCCCAGGGGCACTGCCTGTGTGCCAGTTTCTGTCCATCAGCCCTTGTCCTGCCCCTGGCCCCCACACACCAAACCCTGGCCCCAGCCTCCTGACACCCACCCTGTAGGGACTGAGCAGCATTGCTGAGGTGCCCCTGAGCTCAGCCTTCTCTTGTCCAGCCTCAGCAGCCCCAGGGCCCACAGCCTTTCCTCCTCACACACATGTTGCAGCCCCTCAGCATCTTGCTGGCCCTGCCCTGGCCTCTCTGCAGCACTTCCCTGTCTCTCTGCAGCTGGGGAGCCCAGCACTGGCCACAGGACTCCAGCTGAGGCCTCCCCAGCTCTGGCAGAGCAGAGGGGCAGCACAAGCTCCCTGGCCCTGCTGCCCACGCTCTGCTGGATGCCCCCAGGCTGCCGTTGGCTTCTTGCCCACCAGCCCACGCTGCTGCTCATGGTTCTTTGCTGCCCCCCAGCACTGCCAGGTCCCTCTCCTGGAGCTGCTCTCCATCAGGTCCCCCCCAGCCTGTGCTGCTGCTGGGCTTGTTCCTCCCCAGCTGCAGGACTCTGCCCTTGGTGCTCCTCAGCAGGTTCCTCTCTGAAGCTGAGATTTCATTCTTCTTTTTCTTTGTTTCAAGCTGGGAAGATGTGTGGTTTGGAGACCTGCACAGCCCTCAGTGTATTTATTTCATCCTTCTTAGGATGAAATAGCTGACTTTTTGACTGGAGTTCTCACCAGAGCTGAGAGCCACCCGGGCTCTGATCCCCGTGACCTGGATGCTGAGAAGAAGAAGAAGCCACGTGACTCAACGAGGAGGGACCTGTCCTTTGACTTGCCTGAAAGGAGCAGCAGACCCACCTCTCCAGGAGCCAAAGTGCCTGCTTCACCTTCAGGCTCAGAGGTGGGGGCTTTCTCTGGGATGCTCTGAGGTGGTGGAGAAGAGATGCTTTTGTACCCTCTGAAAGAGGTGGTGGGAGATGTGAGAGGATACAGAGCTGGTGGGGCAAAGGAACCTGCAGAGATAGAGCTGTGCCAGCAAAAGGATGTGGAAGTCTTGCTGCCATCAGGGTTTTGACTGTTTCTGAGGGAAATGTGAGGGTAAGAGTGTTCCTTCTCTCAAGCAGGACTTATCCAGTGTCTCCAGCAGCCCCACATCAAGCCCCAAGACTAAAGTGGCTGCGGTGTCCTCCATCCAGAAGCCCAACCAGATTGGCACCACCCAGCTGCTGAAGAGGCAGGTGCAGAGGATGGACACTGTCCTGACACACAAGCAGGCACAAGGTAATGCCCAGCAGCTTTCCCACCTTTTAGCAGCTGCATTTTTTTTTTAGTCTTTATCTGTCCCGGCACGTAGGTTTTTGTCTTCTGGAGTCCTGTCTTGAATCCCAAGCTCCCTGTGGCAACTTTCTCTACAGCCTGGTCCCCCGTCGCTGTCATCTGAAGGCAGCAGCCTGTGGAGGGTTGAAATTGGGTTGGAAATGATGTTTCTGCAGCTAGTAGAGCCTGTGCTGTTGAAGTGGGAAGGACTTTTCACTTCCCCTGGCTGCCCATTTCACCACGTAGCTGCACTCTTAATCCTTTTTCAAGCGTGAGCCCCTTGACGGGTGTCTCAGATCCTCGAAGACTAAAGGAGGGAGGGAGACTAAAGGCACTCAGGAGATGATGGAGGCTGCTCACTGGTGTCTGAACAGAGTCATCTTGCATCAGTGGCAGTGGTGTGAAGAAGAAAAGGGTTTTGATTTGTCGTGTTAGATGCTGATTAAAAACCACCTGGGGCAGCTTCATTCTGCTTGTGAAGGTCTGAGTGTGAGAAATGGTTTTGTCGATGATGATCCCTTCTGGCAAACATCAGTGGCACCTGAGGAAGGATTCTCCATCTTCCCTTCTGTCCTTATTCCCTTCCCCAAGACAAACGTTGCACAGGCTTGTTGCTGTCTCCTGTAACACTGTGACTCTCCATGTTCTCTAAGGTCTTTCTGTAACTCCAGGGCAGGCTGCAGGGGGAGGCTGAAGCTCCAATCTCCCTTAACTTCTCAGACCATAGACTGAAGAAGTCTGATCCTTTGGTGGTGTAGCTGAGGGAGGAAGTTTCTAGCCTTGGGTGTGTGGAGTGGAGAGTGTGGTGGCTGCTCTGTTGTGTCAGGGACGTGGCTTTGTGGCTGTAGCTGTTCGGGGCCATGTTGGCTGATGTGTCCTGGCTGCTCTCAGCTTCTTGGTGCAACTTAGGGGTCAAATTAGCCCATTGCCTCTTGTAGCCAGAACCTTGACCAGTGGCTGTGGGAGCTGGAGAGGGCTCGTGCTGTTGGGATGTGCTCTCTCTGAAAGCTGAGCACGAGGGGGTGATGCCTCTTCTAGTGTCAGACATGCTGTGCTGCATCCAGAGAGGAGGTTGCTGTGTCTGTGCCCCGTGGCAGGATGAGTCCTTGGCCAGAGCTCTGTGCCCACTCTGAGGGCTGTGTCTGTGGGTGGCAGTGGTGTCCCCTGGAGTTCCCCTTCCCCCTCCAGAGCCGGGCTGTGATACTGTAATTCTCTCTGATTCATTTCAGCTCAGTTTGCTGCTTTTCTGAAACAAAACATGCTGGTGAGGAAAGCTCTTCCTCCTGGCACCTCTTCATGTCTCTTTGGTGAGTATCTCCTCACTTCTCTCTGTCTCCCTCTTCTCTCTGTCTCTGCTGCCTTCTTTCATCATCATCCTCCTCCCTTGCATTGGTTTGGGGATGTGGCCCGATGTGTCCCTCTGGTCCCTCTGCTTCTTGCTTTGTCACTGCTGGTTTTGAAGCTAAAGCAACTAGCCCATGGGCTAGCTGAGAGCATTCACTTCTCCTGGGCTCTTCTCCTTTCCCCTGCTCTGGTGGGTAACTGTGGCCACGTGGGCTGGCACTTGGATGGCTTTAAACCTCTGTGGAGGATGCAGTGTCTTTTTGTGATGGTGGGTTTTAACCCTTTGCTGTGCTGTGGCCAAGAAAGGGATGTGGACACCAGCCTTGAGAGCCTGTGTGTGTTGGTGGAGCATCCCAAACACCAGGAGGGTGAAGGGGCTGTTGGTGGTGAGTTGCAAGGGGCAGATGTAGACACGTGGAGCAACATTCCTTGGCCAGAAAGAGTTGGGGAAGAGCAGAGAGGTCAGGGAGAGGAGGGTGGCTGTGGGAAGACAGTGTTGTGGTGTTAGAGGGATGCTGCCTAGAGCAGGAGACAGCAGAGGTGAGCAGGCTGCAGCCCTCTGGTTTCTCATGTTGGGTGCTGAGGGCTGGACCTGGGTGTGTGTGTGATCCAGGGGCCAGCCCTGTGGTGTATCTAAAGGCACGTTTTTCCCTCTGGAAGGGCAGTGAGTGTGTGGATCTGAGATCAGGACAGGACAAGAGGGTGAAGCCCAAGGCTTGGGGAGCCTGTGGTGTGGTTGTGTGAGCTGGTGGTGTGAGTTCTGTGTTTGAGTGACCCCAGGGTGCTGAGTGGTGACGTGGGTGAGAGCTGCCTCTGCAACACCCCCCATGCCAGTGCTTGCAACTCGATGGGGCAAGCCCTGGGTGCAGAGCAGCTGGTGGTGTTCTGGCATTGCAGGGTAGAGCCTCCTAAGATACAGGCTCCCTGAGTGCCCTGAACACACATGGGATACAGTCCAAACTGTGCATATACACCCCTGCTTATCAAACTCCTGTGGCAAGTATTGGCCCCAGCTGGTTGTTTCACAGGTCTCTTTCTCCCTTGAGCCTTGTTTAAAGGTTTCTTATTGGCTTGTTTTGTGCTGTGAAGTTGGCCTGGGAGTACACATGGAGCCCTGTGCTTCTCCAGAGTCCTCCTACCCAGCCTCTGCTGGGAAGACAAACCACAGTGGATGTTTCCCCACTGCTGGGGGAGATGTGGAGAGGCCAGCAGCAGCCTGGGCTGCCTTTTGGTAAGATCAAAAGTCCATTCAGACCTCTGGGTTGCTCACTGCCTTGGCTCAGCTGCCTCAGCTGTGAGGTAGGAGGCTGGGCTGCCCAACTTGAAGGCAGTGGCTGGTTTTTTGGAGGACCAGGATGCTCTTCCCCAGCACCCAGCCAGCCCTTGGTGCTGAGGGTCTGCCTGCCCACGTGTGAGCAGCAGCAGGCTCTGCTCTAGTGCAGCAGGGACACAGAGGGACATCGGGGCAGTGCTCAGTGATGCTTCCAGGGGCACTCAACACCACTGCCTGTGCATGTGCTGCCCTTTCACTGCCTGGCTGGTGGCACTTGTGGGGGGTGGCTTTGGTGCATGCCTCCTGTGCATGCCTCAGGAGGGCTCTTCAGCCTGTGGTTTGGCCTGTGCATGTTTGCCTTGGGCGGCAGGCACAGGGTTGTTGCAGGAGGCTGAGGAGTTAACGTGCTGGAGCTGCAGGGCTGTGGACAGCAGGAGCAGAGCAGCCCCCAAACATGTGGAATCACCTGACTTGGAGAGGTTTGGCTGCAGTCTTGGCTCACCCTTGCAGTTCAGAGGGGTGTAGGTGGGAGGCAGGGTGTATATGAATGTATCTGTACACACACACATCAGTATCTGTGTTAATTTAATCTAGATGGGGCTGTATTCTATATATATCAATTACAAGGTACATCCATCTTGGTCTCTAGGCTGGTGGATACGTGGCCTAGGTGCTCAGGACCAGCTGTAAAGAGGGAGTTAACTGGTGCAGAAGCCCTTGATGGAGAGGGCTCTGTGTAGCTTCAAGACAAGACCTTTTCCACATGGCTGCAGATCCCAGAGTGTAGCAGAAGCAGCATTTCGGTCTGGGGCCAGACAATGATGGGGAGTGGATGGGGAGGACGTGGCAGCTCGTGACTCTGGTTTGTTCCTGGGCTGCTCAGGTGTTTGTTGTGAATCCCCTGTGCTTATTCAGAGAGTCCTGACAAGCTTGTGCTCCAAGGCAGTAAGAAACAGATGTGACAGCTTCAAGGACGTGGCAGCAAAAGGAGCCCTTTTGGTGTGGAAGGGAACTCCTTGTCTCGTGGTCTTTCTCCCCTGGTGCTGAGCAGTGTAGGCTACATGGGGGCTTGGCTTTGATGCAGCACATTTTGTGCTCCTGGCTGCTTTGCTTAGTGCCTCTGAGAAACCTGAACACTTCAGTGCAGCTCCTGCAGGGTCAGGTCGGGAGTGCTGGAAGGGACAGGCCTGCAAATAACCTTTGCTGATGAGGAGCAGGTGAACTCTAGTCCCAGGGTTGGCAATGTGCTTGCACCAGCTCCCAAAACCTCTGCACCCTTGTCCCATCACATGGAAATCAGTTATGGTGGAGGGGCCTGATGCCAGGATCCATTACACCATAAGCAAGTCAGTGGAGGTGTGATACTGCTGTAGGGCATCCCTTTCTCTTTGCTGCAGAGGCAAGATGGGCTGTATACAATGTCCTGCCTTAGCCTGTGAGCAGCTTGAGCCAAGTGCTGACCCTGAGGCAGCAGCTTCGGGGCAGCTTGGAAGGTGGTGAAAAGGAGGAGCAGGTTCCTGGTGCATGAGAGACGGGCAAGGCTGGCATGGAGGGACCTGTGCAAGTGTGCATGGGCATGTGTCCCTGCTGTGCACGTGGG
>WBNH01006089.1:0-29433 GCA_013401255.1 Urocolius indicus | reverse complement strand
CTTCCTTCCGTCGGCAACAGTCACATACAAAATGTACCCATATTTTAAAACATAACCATGTTTTCCTGTAACAAATGCATGAAGTGAAGCAAAAATGATCTCCCAAATATCCAAGTTTACAGCAAGATTGTATAACCAGTAAATGGCAATATGATGCCTCATTGCATCAAGCTATTTCAGGATGGTACTATATCTTGTCATGCATCCTGTTACAGAATTATGGAATCAGAATAGTTTAGGTTAGAAGCTACATTGAAAGGTTAGAAGCTCTCTGCAATAAGCAGGGACATCTTCAACTAGATCAAGTTGCTCAGTGAAACTGAGTGAAACTCATTCCCACATTTCACTATCTTCATTGTAAATAAATTATTATTACTATTATCAATAATATTATAAAATAATATTATAGTATATAGTTATAATGTTATAATAATTGTTATATAATATATACAGTAATATTATGTTTTATTATAGATTATAAATAGTAAATATTATTAATAATGATTATTATATATTTAGGCTACATCTACACTTTTAGTTTAAAACCATTACCATCTGTCCTGTTGCAAAAGGCTCTGATAAAGAATTTGTCCCTATTTTTCTTATGAGCCCCACTGAAGTACTGAAAAGTCCTGAACACTCTGTAATGAGCAAAGCAGTGCTGGACAGCATTCATCACTCTCAGCTCATAAATAGCTCTCCTAGCTACTGGGGAGAAAGGAAGGCCACATGGAAAACCTACTTCTAAACCTACCCTACTTCTGTGCTTTGTCACTCAGTGCATGCTAGAAGGAGTTTTGATAGGAGTATTAACATTCTGTTTTACATGAAGCATATGAATCATTTTTTCCCCACTGAAACCTTATTGACTAGTGATAAAGCCAGTTATAAACCAGTTGTCAGTTTTCACATTCACTGTCCCTCTCTTTGCACAAGGGTACGTATTTCTGTTGGTATAAGCCTTTGGTGTTAGACTGAATTATAAAAAGTCATCATGTTGTCCATTCTGTCACAGCTAAACAAGGCCATAAAGGGGAAAGAGAACCTACCGCAAAAGCACCTTTCTCCTACTTCATTTAACTACTGATGCAAAGTGATTAATAAAGGATTAACAGTCACAGATACATGTAGTTATGGATTAAAAATGGAGAAGACCTTGTAGATTGTAACGAAGTATTGGTATTTTCATGCTCTTGGATTTTAAGTAATGGAAACACATATGGTAATATTATTGCAGTTATCTTTTGAGGGGATTTGCTTCACTTCCAATCCATTCTGTTCCAGCTTAGCCCAGACTAGCCCAGCCCAGACCAAAACAACTCACTCTACCACATACCACTCATACTTATCCCACCCCAACCAATTATCCCATTTACTAACCATCTATTTGAGTTCACAGTTAGTGGAAACTGGGAATTTATCTGATTTTCCCAATTTGTCATTTATACTTCTCCTTGTCTGTTAAGGAGCCTTGATAGATATATTATTTGGCACTCAAAGGATTATGGGGTTTTTTGTCATTGGTGGTGTAAAAAAAAAATTTGTTTGCAAAGAGCTGTTTTTTTGTCCTAGCACAGGAAAGGTAATATAGTTTTTCTCTGGGAACAGAAAGAAGTCTAGTTTGTGGTGATCCTGGGAGCTTGTTGCATTGTAGCGACCTTAAGAAAAACCTTCCAGACAAGTTTTATCACTCTAGTAGAAGGTTCCAGGTGCCTGAGAAGTGAGACTGTCACCTCAGTTCCCCACATTTTCCATAGGAACTCATAATATCTCATTTAAAAAAAAATTGTTTCAGGAAATATTTTGGGAGCTATTGTGATGTTCCCTCAAGACACTTAACCTGTTATGTAGTAGTCTCCAACTGTTTCTTATCTTGAGTTTCTTCCCAGAGAGGCACACTGAAAATATAAAATATGAAAATGTGTTGTGGTGAAATAATAAGTCCCACTTGGAGGTATTAAACTACTGTTGCACAACTTTTATCTCTTTTCCTAAGATGGATAGGTTAGCTACTAACTTCTTCCTTGTAATTCTCTTGACAATCTTGCTCACAGATTACCTTCTAGCATCTACTGATCCTCCAGGATTTTTAATGCATTTCCTTCTTTTAATTTGCTTGACAAATTAGTGTGTTATTGAAAGTCCAGTAGCCAAAATATTCAGACCTGGAGATGCTCCAAATATGTTTACATGTTCAGTATTTTGGCTTGTAAGATAACATCAAATAGGAAAAAAAAAAATCTAATTTTTTTAAATGTCTACAGGAAAGATTCCATATCAACAATCACCATCATTATTCCAAAAAAAAAAAAAAACAAACAAAAAAACTCAGAAAAGCAAACTATCTTTAATCTCCAATTTTAACCAAGGCTCAAAATGGAATGAAATGGAATTGAGAAGTGCTGGTAGCTTACTTTGTGTAAACTATAAATTAATCTCAGATTGACATAGCATTAAACAACTGCAGCACTCAGAATTGTTAGTATATAGAGGATGCTTGATTTGATCTGGGTGATGATAGCATCTGGTATCAATATTATCAATGGATTTGTGACTGTGGTGTAAAGTTGCTGTGGCATAGGCTTTCTTGGATCTGTGTTTCTCAGGGTACAAACTCCAGAATAGCGTAGCATCTGCTGAAAATGGTGCATTACCTGAGAGCTGAATCTGGTGCCTTTTATATGGATGATTTCTATTGCATAACTTTCAGGACAAAGCTGCCCTTGTCTGGAAGAAATTTCTTAAATTTTAGTACTTCTCTTACTGGGTGAATGCCAGGAAAGTAAATAGAAACTATGAATATAGCCACTGTAGAGCATACCCAGACTCCCAAACATCAAAGATGACATAAAAATTCATTTAACTTCTGTCTACTGTAATAACTTCTAATTAGGTATTTTATCTTTTTTCACTGTTATGTTTCACGAACATCTGTACGGTATCGGGGATGCAAAAATTCAGATATCCTCTGGCAATTTTTTTCAAGAATGATCCCACTGCATTAAATTAGCAAGCTTTTATAAGAACACACTAAAATTATTTTTTGCTAATACGTTTTATAAAGCCTTACTGCATCAGTAACTTTCATATGTAATGCTAATGAGAGGTGTTGAATAATTGCTAATACAACTGCCAATTGAAGCCAGTTTGGAAATTTCATTGATAAAATAACATTAATGTAGTGTGATGAAATATTGTCAGTATAATATAGACGATTTCCTACCAGGAATGCATGCTACTGTTAGCCTTTTCCAGTGTTACAGCCAAAAGATAGGTGGAGTAACGTTTCTAGACTCTCTACTCCTACTTCTGCAAAGCTGAATTCTGACAAGGTTCACACAGTGTGTAGTGTTATCCAATTTTATTCAGAGTGGGGTAAAATTGAAATAGGTTCAAAATTGCGCTTTATTTACAGACAATAACATTCTGCATTCTACATCTCTTGACTCTAAATCAAACATTTCTCTTACTCAGTATTTTTCCTGGGTATCTGAATGAACATATTGTTACCTATGGCATCAAGACTATCATGCTGCTGTTTATAGATGAGATTAAATAGAATTTAGTTTCTCATACTCCAAAGAATTTTGGAGTTCAAGGAGGATATACACTAAGCTTTACTCTATGGAATTAACAGCTCAGTGCTTGTTTTTTGTGCATTCAGGGCAGAACTTATACAATCATGTCATAATTTTGTATTTATTTTTTGGATAAATTAAAGCTATAATGTATATGATGGATAGCATTTCAAGTATTTAATCCTGGTTGTTTTACATAAAGCTAAAAAACATAAATACTCTTGATCCTTTATTCTGAGATATTTTAACAAGAGAAGAATTTCATGAATAGAATTTCCTATCCCATTAGATTCCTCCAAGCAGGTCTTTGAAGAGGTCAGAGTTAGCTTGCCTGAAGTCCAGGATCATAGCCCAGCTTATTGTCTTGTTATTTCCACCATCTCATGATCACTGCAGCCAAGACTGCCACTAACCTTCACATCCCCAACCAGACCTTCTTTATTTGTCAGCACAAGGTCCAGCAGCACACCTCTCCTTGTTGGCTCCTCAACCACCTGTGACGGGAAGTTGTCATCAGCATTCTGCAGGAACCTCATTATTATAAGGCTTTGTATAATAAACCAAAATACATGCCTTGATTTTTAAAATTATTATTATTTAATTGGTTAGATAGCAGCTACTGGGCATTTTACCCGCATTAAAAGAAGGGTGGCCAGCAAGTCAAGGGAGGTGATTCTCCTCTACTCTGCTCTCATGAGACTTCACCTGCCACACTGCCTCCAGCTCAGGGCCCTTCGACATATGGACGTGGACCTATTAGTGAAAATACAGAGAAAGGACACAAGGATGGCCAGAGGGCTGAAGCATCGCTCCTATGAGGATGGGCTGAGAGAGGTGGAGTTGTTCAGCCTGGAGAAGAGAAGGCTTCAGAGTGACCTTATAGTAGCCTTCCAGTATCTAAAGAGGCTTGCAAGAATACTGGAGAGGGACTTTTTAATAAAGTGGAGTGATAGCACCTGGGATAATGGCTCCAAACCAGAAGATTTAGATTAGCTATTAGGAAGAAGCTCTTCCCTATGACAGCAGTGAGACATTGGAGCGGGTTGCCCAGAGAGGTGGTGGATGTCCCATCCCTGGAAGTGTTCAAGACCAGATTTGATGGGACTTTGAATAACCTGATCCAGTGCAAGGTGTCCCTGCCCATGACAAGTGGGTTAGAGTGAATGGATCTTTAAAGTCTCTTTACATCCAAACCACTCTATGTTTTTTGGGTTTTTTTTTTTTACTTTGTTTATTTGCAGTGAAAAGCAAAAGCAAGTTTTTCACAGCATGACAGCCATTCCTCCACACTTACTGCTGGGAAGGAATGTTTAATAGCCTTCTGGCTTTCCTTCTAAAAACAGAATTACTTAGATCATAGAATGAAAAAAATACCTGTTATCCAAGATGTGGTGAAGAAAGCTCAGGCAAAAGTACATTCCTCCATCTTCCCTTTTGATCGGCTGTCAACAGGAGAAATATTTCCATTCTTTCTCTGTTTTCAGATTAGAGACTCTAGAACTATTTGTGTTTATATTTCCTTTTGTGAAATCTGTACCTTCACAGCTTGCTAAAGTGAGCTATTAGAGAAAGCAGCACATTACACAACAGTTAGAGCACAAATACTAACAGTGTGAACTCCACATCTTCTCTGCAAAGACAATCATGAAGATTCACTAATAAGTGAGAGATGACGTATTTGTTTCCATGCCTGTATATGTAGAACAAACTCAGAAATCAACCATTAGAAAGCCTTAAGTAATGTTTTAACATTTGCTGATTCTGTGAAGAATACAGTTGTTTACTTTTGTTTGTTTTCGTATTACAGGTCAATAATCTACTGCATTAAATGAAAATTATTTTATTTCAAGTATTCCAAAATCAGATATATTCAGAAATAAGTCTTATTTTGTGTTAGTCTGTACCTGCATGTCTGCTGAGTTCCTTGAGTGAGTCTATCTGCACCATTACCACTTTTGTGTATTTTCATTTTACTTCTGGGACCTGATATTACTCTGGAAGTACTAAGTGTGTAGGAGTATGACAGAGGGCTATCTTTTCCAGTGACTGTTAACCACTCAAGATTAGGTTACACAAGTTGCAGTGGGACGTAACAAACAAGTTCTATTTGAACTCTTAGAGTAGCTTTCCAGGAAAGCTGTCTGTCAACATCGCATGCCAGATGCTCCTTAAACTCACTTGGTTTTACTGTGGAAGTCCTTGTGTTCCTGTACTTAAAGTTTTAAAAATAAACACTGACATCCCTGTTCTCACATTGCTGATTCTTTTCATAAAATATTGCTGTCTTAAAGCAGAAGTAACCTCTAGCTCGTCTGTTAAAAGTTTTTTCTATACTTCTGTGAGAATTCCCAGCTCTAGGGGTTAGAGGTCACAGTGGTTTGAGGAGTGACACATTTTTGTTTAAGATGTGACAAACATAGTAAGTAGATGAACTTAATTCAGGCTAATCTTTAATTAGGTCATCAAGACTGGAATGAACAGTCTTTACTCTGGAAATGAGCACTGATGATCAAAGAGCTACCTTATTTAAACAATTTAAATGGAGAACAATTTTAATCAAAGTTTATATTGAGTATTGCATATGAAAATGGTTACTTTTTTTCTTTAAATTTTTATATTACCATGTAAATGAGCAATTCCTTTGCTCAGAGATATATGGCATCTGGCTGCCAGTATTCCTTTAGGGTTGAGAATTTGAATTAATATCTACTTAAAGCTGGCTGCATGACTAACAGCCTTCATGCAGCAGAAAGTCAGGAATGTGTCTTTCTGCTTTTCTAGGCATGTATTCTCCTAGATTTTAAATATCTTGTGATTCTAAATAGTTTTGATGTTTTCTAACTTTCTGAGTATAAAAATGCATATATTTACATAAATTAGGAAGGAAATTTAGTCAAATTATTTGCTTCTGAGAGGATAGATATTCATTAAGATAAATTATAACAATTTAGTGTCATTTTTTAAAGGTTTTGTGGCACAAGGTTACAGCTAAGCAAAGTATGCCTTTTTTTATTTTATCTGGACAATGTAGGCTTTTTGAAGCTGAGTAGAGGTCCCACATCTAATTTTCACATAGAGACTAAAGACTAAAAGGGGAGTCACCAGTTTGCATAGAAAGCATTTTGAGAGAGATTGAGACTTAGTACAGACATTTTCTGCTACTTTTGATAACTGTGAGCCCTCACATACATTCTTGGTGCATTTAGAACCACAGTAGGAAGCTTCACACACCTGAAAAGGTACAAAGAATCAATTTACAGCAAAAGAAAACATCAGATATTGGCAGTTAAACACCACAGCAGTAAGTACCTTGGAAATACTACAAACAGATTAAAAAGCTTAAAACAGGATGGAAAGAACACAACTTCAGACAAAGTACTTCTGATTCTGAACAATTTACTTGATTTACTCAGTGTAGTATTTGTATATTTTGAAAGGGCTGGTCAAAAATTGCTGGTCAGAAATTTTCCCTAATAAAAGTTAAGATTTTTTACAGAAATCCTAAGGCGAGGACATTTTCTTCCAGATTTCTTTTTAATACCTGAGTTTATTTTTCTTTTTCTCTCTTATGTTCCTACTGTCTGCAACATTTAAAAAAAAAAAAGTCTACATTCTTCTTGGATTTTCTTGCCATTTGTACCTTTTCAATGTTTCTTCTGTACTTAGAAGTCATAGAAAAAAAATCACTCCATGAATAATTTCCACACATATTTCAATAGCTTATGGAAAAATCTTGTGGCTGCTTTCTCATTGTAATTCTGTAGACGTATGATAATGTTCTCTTGTAGCAGAGGTCAAACATCAAGTCACAAAAGTGTTTAATGATATGAAAGTAATGGTTATTAATAGGTCAACTGGATCCTGACAAAAATGTATCAGTACCATTTTCTGTAAAGTTGACATAAATTTTTGCTCTGATAATTTTTGCTCAGCTGAAGATGACTTTTGTACAAAGCTTGCTATAAAATTGTTTATGGAAGAAAATTATCTGTTTAATGTACTTTCTCTAAAGCCTGGAAATGTGCTTTATCTCTTCTAGGAGCACTTCAGGAATATAATATATGGAGCTCTACTGGGGAGCACAAAGAAAAAGTTTATACAGCAGACATCCTTTTATGTGTTCCCACTAAAAGCATGGAATATGGCTCACCAAATACCTCTGAAATTGCCTGGGTATGAGTAAAATATAATTTCACTGCAGGATAAAACGTTCCATTTAAAGTGCAAGTACAGGCTCTAGGATAATATCAACAAAGTGGAGTTAAATTATGAACTAATATCTCTCTCTTGAGAATTGGAATGACATACCAGTAATCCCAAGAATAGTACCTATTTCCCCACATGGCAGAAACAGTGTGTGTCAAAGAATTCATTATTTTTACATAACAAGCTCTGTAACTGTGTTTTGTGATAAGTAAACCATAAAATACTGGGAAAAGCAGTGCAGAACTGAGAAACAAACTGGTTTCCCAGATGTCTTTTTTGGTGCTGTTGAGAACATAAAACAGTCATGATTCTTCATTGGAAATGCACTCTTATCTGTTTGGGTTCTCCACCTGGCTGAGAGCTGGACTAATCTATGCCAGCCTTCAGCCTCTAGCTTAAGAAGCAGTGAGATGTGAAGAAGGAGGTACATTTGTGGCTGGAGTGATCTCAGCCGTGGTTACTTTACTGCTTCCAGAGCAGACACTAGCGGAAATGCCCTCTTGTTTTGAGGTAAGAAATCTCAGAAAAAAGGAGCACAACAGCTGAATAAATGCCACAGTATTCTTTGGTAGAATAGGCAAATTGGCTGTAATATTTAGAAAAATATGTTACATGTAGAAGTTATGGTCTATTGGTAAACCAGTACAGGGGTCCTATCAATTCTTGTTAATTGATAGTAAAAGCTTCCTCATCCTAGCACCCACCCTTCTCTGCATGAAGACTTTTGTGATCCAAATCCATCTGGCAATGAAGCATCACGCAGCCTCTTGCTTACATGCCCCTACCCAACACTTACCTTCTGTAGGATGGTGGAGGTCCCAGCACAATGGGAGGAGAGAAACTAAGAGTCTTGTGGAACGAGACAAAGCCAGGGAGAGCACACTGCCAATTATGGTTCTGGGCAAAACAGACTCCACTACTTGACTTAGGGAAGAAAATAAGAACATCTTAATCCACTATCAACTAGAAACAGAAGACATGGAAAGCAAAAAGAGAGTGGCAGGATGATGAGAAAAATAAGACCAGCATTTTAAGATCTCCTTTCCCCACCTTTCCTTTCTTCCCAGGCACAGCTGCCTGCTCCCCATATCTCTACCTCCTCCCACCCCGGGAGCAGGATGCAGGGAAAGAGAGTTGCGGTCAGTCCCTCACAAATAATCTCTGCCTGTTATATCTTCTTACACTCTTGGCTGTTCCAATGCAGAGTTCCTCCAATGGGATACAGTCCCTAATGAACCTCTAGGGGATGAGTCCTTCCTGGGGGCTGTAGCTCCTCACAGACAATAGGTCTCCTCCAGAGAAGCAGAACTCCAGACACCTTCTGCTCCAACACTGACTCTTTTGGTCATAGCCCCTTCCTCTGCTGTGAGGTCCTCCAGGGGCTGCCAGCAGAGTTCAGCTCCACCATCTACCATGAATTGCAGGGCCACAGTTGCCATCTCCCCATAGGATGCAGCACACCTGTGATCCAGCACACATTCTCCTCTTTTCCCTTAATGACCTTGGGGTCCACCTGGTTGCTTCTCTCTCATGAAACTCCTTCTACCATCTCTTGGAAAGAAAAAAATCCTCCTCTTCCAGCTTCTCCATTTTAAGAGGCAATCAATGGGCTCAGCCCTAGAAGTAGGTCTCAGAGCTTGGTAAAGTTTTGAGCAACTTCTTACAGGAGCCACCTTTACAGTCCCTTCTCTATTACGAGAAATGACTCCATACAAACTCATGACAAAGACCCATTGACCTCTGGTTAAATTAAGCATGCACAGAGTGTGTATATCTGTTAGACCCAGCTTTCTGACTACACAAAAGAAGGATACCTTTTTAAAAAAAAATAACTCACAATAGAATAGTGATGGAAAATTACGGGTATATTTGATTGAAGATGAATCAGCACTGAAAAGTTGGTTAAAAATACTTTAAAAATATGTTTGTTTAAATAACATTGTATGTCTTATCATTCCCCAGATTCCACAGATCTTTTTTCCGTGAGCAATATAAGGTATCTTCTGCTTATGAACATGTGAACATGTGTCCAAGTGGTCTTTATAGAGATGATGATGCACTCTAAATCAAAATCCAGCTTACTTCAAGATAACTTGGTCATATGACCCTTCCTTTAGATAGGATTTGTGAAATTATTTTTACATAATTCATTTACCTTTTATTTTGTTCTCTGAAATTTATTGAGATGAAGCAATTTATTAAATATTAGTTTTAATGTAAATAACTTAAACATTCTATACTAAAGAGTTCTGTAATGTTCTTAGTTATAAGATGCAACTAAGAACAGATGAGCTGAAATGTAATTCTATAGTAAACCATCTCTTTACCATCTCTATATCTGATTAAATTAGCAGGCTTCTCAGGTCTACCTTACATAGGATGAAGAATTTTCTTCTTTAGGCCATTCACCTCTAAAGCTGACTCTGGTGTAGTTCAGCATTCCTTTTGGCTGATACTCAGTTCCTCAAGTAGTGACTTTTGAGATGTTAATCATGAAGAATGGTTACATAACATTATGCATTTTTTACCTGTCAATTCACCTTTTTTACATTCTTAGAATTAATTTTTTATTTGCTCCTGTGTAAAATGAAAAGGCCATGGTAACTGTCCTGTGGAATGTGGATGGTCCCAAGGATGATTCTTGCAGAAACTCTTTTCGTCAAAAGAAAACATACCTGAAATGAGACTGTGGGAGAAACAGGAGAAGAATGGATAGAAAAGACATAGAGCAGATGGCTCCTGAAATAGCACATCTCTTTCCTCTTGTACTCCCCATATATTTGCATGATTTCCATTTCAGCCTCTTGTATACCTTAGGTAAAAGATATAAATGTCTCCTTACTCTGAACCTGTAATAAACTTCTGGTTCCTCCTCAGTTCCTTCCATCTGCTGACATTTATGCACTTATTGATCTTTCACTAAGTGCTGCAGTTTTACAACTACATAAAACACAAATGCCATTCTGCAGAAGCGACCGTAAGGTAGCTGGTATTTTACTCAGTATTTTAGGATATTAATTGCAGACATCTGGAAGAGGAATATATGCTACTGTAGTAGAGCAGTTGGAGATATTCAGGGTTATTTTGACACTAAAGTTCCTGTAAAGTTGCCTCCTCGCAATAAAAGTGTGAGAAAGCAGTGACACTATTAAGTGCTAACTAGTGTATTTAAGGATTGGTAGCACACATTCCCGGCCCTTCTTTAAGCCAGAGGCCAAGAGCCATGTGGCATAACCCTTATCCAAAAAATTACAATTAATTTCAAAGTAATGCTCTGCTATGCCTGTTTAATTGTTCATTTTCAATGACACTTAAGAGGAAAAGGTTACAAAATGAATTAGAGAGAAGCACACCTTGCTGTCTATTGAAAGGTTAAACTCCCTAACATTCAAATCCCTAAAGTTTCCTCTTTATTATTTTTTTTTCTTAGCTTTCCATAATATAAAATAGAAAAATATCTAAGCAAAAGAAAGTATGAGGTGTCTATTGAGTTTTCTGGTCATATATAAGGATTTTGTATGCCTTGAAAGTGAAATTTTGCTCAGCTCTAGGTCAATGTTTGAGTTTAATTGCTTTTCTCAAGTTATTTCTGGGTCAAAGGATATTTTTCTTTTAAATTCACAGTCAAACAAGCCAACTGCCATCTTGGAAAAAGTACCAAATACTACTGCTCTTCCATCCTGACTGCACAGAAACATACAATGTTACATCCCTTGATGCTGCAACATGGCTGGTTATCCTAAGTGATATTCCACCTGCAACAGAGCCTAGGTCTCTAGCTGCTGAAGTTTTTGCCATGGACCCCTTAACTGTGTTTTCAACACTGGTGTGAAAAATGTCTTGGTGTGTCTTTTTGTTATCTCTCTTAGTCTAGCATCTGAAAGCAAGTAGTAGCAGAAGCTCATTGCACTAGACAGCACACAGGTTGTATCATGCTTGCACTGGGAAGCTACGCAGCTAAAAAGGAATAGCAATATTAGAAGTGTCATTTAAAAAAAAATCAAAGGTGTGCCAGTTCTAACTTACTCCTTTCTTCACTTTATTTTATAGATTCTCCTAAACTGTTTCCTATTCTTCCCTCTAGCAATTGCACAATTAATCTGCCTTCACAAGCATTCCACCTTGTTCACCTCAGGAAAAATAGCAAAAGATTTAGATGGTGGAGAAACACAGAGAAGTGGTCCCTTTTGTGAGCTGACAGCAGTGCTAAAGGAACTTGTTCTAATGAGCTCTATAGAGAAAATGGAGAGGAGGTTGTAGGGGACCTTATTCCAGCAGTTTCCTGGAGGGGATCTCATCTTCATTATACTTGTGAAGATGAACATGAACATTTGTGATAGTTTCACCCTTCTAGGGCAAGTTAAAGTTGCACAACCATATTTTCTTCTCACAAAGCATAAATCAGAAATCCTTTCATTCCCTATAGTGGAATTGCAACATGTCAACAAGGCACAGATTGAAAGTCAGCCATTAAGTCTTCCTCCACATCATTTACACATTCTAGTAACCTAGAATTGAGTAGCATTTTGTTCTTAATTCTTCTCTAAGTAGTGCAAATAGGAATAACAGTTCTGCAGGGTTTATTTTTTAGGCACATAGAACCTGCCCTTTCTCTTCCAGTCCAGATTTCTTCCAGGACAGGACTTTAAGAGGGAATGTTGGAATCATAGAATGGTAGGAGTTGAAAGGGACCTTTAGAGATCATCTAGTCAAACCGCCCTGCTAAAGCAAGTCCACCTAATCAAGTCACACAGGAACACGTCCAGGCAGGTTTTGATAACCTTCAGTGAAGGAGACCCCACACTCTCCCTGGACAACCTGTACCAGTGCTCCCTCACCCTCACAGTAAAACAGTTTTTCCTCATGTTTGAGTGGAACTTCTTTGTGTTCCACCTTATGTCAGTTACCTGTGTCCTAATTTTAGAGTGAAATAGTGGTGCAAATGACAAATGAAAATGCAGCCATACCCTAAGTATGGTGAAATTACTGAAATCAAGCAAATTTCCTTTGTCTTATAATTTTTATATAGTTTAAAAAAAAAAACCCACAAAACAAAACTGTCAAATTATTTTCATTTCCTATTTCTTATATGCATTCTTAAGAATTCCTGAACTAGAGACAACAGTACTGGAAAAAGATGCTGTGGCACACCATGTCATCACAGAAAGACGAGATGAGATGCAGGATGCTATAAAGCAGAAGCAGGAGGATTTGAGTTGTCTGAGCAGGATTAAGAGGCTGCCCAGCTTCTTCTGCCTGTCAACAGAAGTGGAATTGAGTTCTACACTTAAGATAATTAAGTCAATCTCCAGCCAGAGAGAAGGAACGATTAATAAAGAGCAATTGTTAATGTAATGGAGCACATAATAAATAACCACATTTAACAGAAGTATTTGTCATAGTCAATTCATGCATTAATTTGTTCTGCATGTATTAAACCATTTGTGTGAATGTGTTGTTCTCTTTGTGGCCCATTTTTTCTCTATAAAAGTAAAAATAATTGTTAGTGAGGAGTGGGTGGATTTTTTTTCTTTTTTGGTACAGGGGTGACAGTGACTCCTGTAAACTTCCCAGACACTGAAATACAGCATAAAGATTTCCGCAGAGCCTGGACTGCTGCCTGTTGGAATCGGAAGCCATTATTTGAACAAAACAACCACAAGGACTGGATTGTATCTATGTCATGTGGTAGCATGCCAAACACAAAGCATCCATTCCTGAACACTGAAAAAGTAGAACATAATAAAATTTAAGTACTCTAAAATCTATTTAAAATCTTTATAGGGGGTACAGTATTTGTTTTTCCACTGCACTGCGTGTTTTGCGGGAGAGTCATACCCTTATATTACATGCTGCTGAAAATAAAACAATTTAAACATGCTAATAATTGCCTGTATCTTTTCAATTCATTCCACCTCCCTTCTGTGAGGTGATGTTTTTCAGTCAAGTATATTTTGCAGTGTCAGATAGCGTGCATATATCAAAGGTCAACCTAAAAATCATGTAGCCAGATTGCACCTATCCTTAATTAACACGAACCTGAAATATTAGTCTGTTGCTTCCTCCTGAGCCACATTCTATGCACAATCACTGAATTACACAGCTTAATGTTATTTCAGAGCTGCTTTCTTCCAACCTCCAATATGTATTACAGCATGAATGAAATGATCAAAACCAAATACCATGTTCTNAGGGTTTATTTTTTAGGCACATAGAACCTGCCCTTTCTCTTCCAGTCCAGATTTCTTCCAGGACAGGACTTTAAGAGGGAATGTTGGAATCATAGAATGGTAGGAGTTGAAAGGGACCTTTAGAGATCATCTAGTCAAACCGCCCTGCTAAAGCAAGTCCACCTAATCAAGTCACACAGGAACACGTCCAGGCAGGTTTTGATAACCTTCAGTGAAGGAGACCCCACACTCTCCCTGGACAACCTGTACCAGTGCTCCCTCACCCTCACAGTAAAACAGTTTTTCCTCATGTTTGAGTGGAACTTCTTTGTGTTCCACCTTATGTCAGTTACCTGTGTCCTAATTTTAGAGTGAAATAGTGGTGCAAATGACAAATGAAAATGCAGCCATACCCTAAGTATGGTGAAATTACTGAAATCAAGCAAATTTCCTTTGTCTTATAATTTTTATATAGTTTAAAAAAAAAACCCACAAAACAAAACTGTCAAATTATTTTCATTTCCTATTTCTTATATGCATTCTTAAGAATTCCTGAACTAGAGACAACAGTACTGGAAAAAGATGCTGTGGCACACCATGTCATCACAGAAAGACGAGATGAGATGCAGGATGCTATAAAGCAGAAGCAGGAGGATTTGAGTTGTCTGAGCAGGATTAAGAGGCTGCCCAGCTTCTTCTGCCTGTCAACAGAAGTGGAATTGAGTTCTACACTTAAGATAATTAAGTCAATCTCCAGCCAGAGAGAAGGAACGATTAATAAAGAGCAATTGTTAATGTAATGGAGCACATAATAAATAACCACATTTAACAGAAGTATTTGTCATAGTCAATTCATGCATTAATTTGTTCTGCATGTATTAAACCATTTGTGTGAATGTGTTGTTCTCTTTGTGGCCCATTTTTTCTCTATAAAAGTAAAAATAATTGTTAGTGAGGAGTGGGTGGATTTTTTTTCTTTTTTGGTACAGGGGTGACAGTGACTCCTGTAAACTTCCCAGACACTGAAATACAGCATAAAGATTTCCGCAGAGCCTGGACTGCTGCCTGTTGGAATCGGAAGCCATTATTTGAACAAAACAACCACAAGGACTGGATTGTATCTATGTCATGTGGTAGCATGCCAAACACAAAGCATCCATTCCTGAACACTGAAAAAGTAGAACATAATAAAATTTAAGTACTCTAAAATCTATTTAAAATCTTTATAGGGGGTACAGTATTTGTTTTTCCACTGCACTGCGTGTTTTGCGGGAGAGTCATACCCTTATATTACATGCTGCTGAAAATAAAACAATTTAAACATGCTAATAATTGCCTGTATCTTTTCAATTCATTCCACCTCCCTTCTGTGAGGTGATGTTTTTCAGTCAAGTATATTTTGCAGTGTCAGATAGCGTGCATATATCAAAGGTCAACCTAAAAATCATGTAGCCAGATTGCACCTATCCTTAATTAACACGAACCTGAAATATTAGTCTGTTGCTTCCTCCTGAGCCACATTCTATGCACAATCACTGAATTACACAGCTTAATGTTATTTCAGAGCTGCTTTCTTCCAACCTCCAATATGTATTACAGCATGAATGAAATGATCAAAACCAAATACCATGTTCTATAAATAAATATATAGATAGATAGATAGACAGATAGATGGATAGATTGTGAGGTATTATAAATGGGAAGGAACAGAAACATATCTTTCCTCGACTTTTTGACCAATTTTATCTCTGTAGAGCTAATACTTATATGAGGGTCCAGAACAGCTCTGAGAAGTTTTGAACAGAAAACTACGAAAAGGATTTGTTCATTTTTATTGCATGTGTTATACCAGCAAAGCTCCCACCAGCACTCATTGTAGAATAGGAAATGAAAAGAAACTTTTATTTTCCTATGAGCAATTATAATCATTCTGTTTTCCATTCTGATTTAAAAGACTTTCTGATTATTATAGTAGTGGAAAACTATAGTAATATGTAAATGTTGACATCTGTTTAGATGCATATAATTATTTATTGATGGAATACATTTATGTGGAACAAGGGGTAGACAAAGTCAATATTTATGATGAGGAAAAATAAAGTAATATTCATTGAAACAAGCCATTAGATTCTCTCTCAGGAAGAGAATCTCTCTTCAAAGCATGTAAATCTAGAAATTCCTTGCAGTCAAAATCCTAAGTATATATTTACAGGCTCTATAGAAGTGACTTTTGCCGTTAACTTATCCAAAACTTTCATGGTAACTCAGTATTTTCCTATTAAATTAAAATCATCAATAGGTCACAAGAATTATTTAGGTTGGAAAAGATCTTTAAGATAATCAAGACCAACCACTAACCTAACACTGTGAAATACACCACTAAACCATGTCCATAAGCACCATATCTACATTTCTTTTAGATATCTCCAGGGATGGTGACTCCACCACTTCCCTGGGAGCCTATCACGATGCTTAACAACCCTTTTTGTGAAGAAAATTTTCCTACTCTTCAATCTATACTTCCCTTGGTGCAACTTGAGGCCATTTCCTCTTGTTGTGTCACTTATTACCTGGGAAGAGAGACTGACACCCATTGCACCAAAACCTCCTTTCAGGTAGTTGTGGAGAGCAATAAGGTCTCCCTTCAGCCTCCTTTTCTACAGATTAAACAACCTCAACTCCCTCAGCTGCTCCTCATANTCCTGTAAACTTCCCAGACACTGAAATACAGCATAAAGATTTCCGCAGAGCCTGGACTGCTGCCTGTTGGAATCGGAAGCCATTATTTGAACAAAACAACCACAAGGACTGGATTGTATCTATGTCATGTGGTAGCATGCCAAACACAAAGCATCCATTCCTGAACACTGAAAAAGTAGAACATAATAAAATTTAAGTACTCTAAAATCTATTTAAAATCTTTATAGGGGGTACAGTATTTGTTTTTCCACTGCACTGCGTGTTTTGCGGGAGAGTCATACCCTTATATTACATGCTGCTGAAAATAAAACAATTTAAACATGCTAATAATTGCCTGTATCTTTTCAATTCATTCCACCTCCCTTCTGTGAGGTGATGTTTTTCAGTCAAGTATATTTTGCAGTGTCAGATAGCGTGCATATATCAAAGGTCAACCTAAAAATCATGTAGCCAGATTGCACCTATCCTTAATTAACACGAACCTGAAATATTAGTCTGTTGCTTCCTCCTGAGCCACATTCTATGCACAATCACTGAATTACACAGCTTAATGTTATTTCAGAGCTGCTTTCTTCCAACCTCCAATATGTATTACAGCATGAATGAAATGATCAAAACCAAATACCATGTTCTATAAATAAATATATAGATAGATAGATAGACAGATAGATGGATAGATTGTGAGGTATTATAAATGGGAAGGAACAGAAACATATCTTTCCTCGACTTTTTGACCAATTTTATCTCTGTAGAGCTAATACTTATATGAGGGTCCAGAACAGCTCTGAGAAGTTTTGAACAGAAAACTACGAAAAGGATTTGTTCATTTTTATTGCATGTGTTATACCAGCAAAGCTCCCACCAGCACTCATTGTAGAATAGGAAATGAAAAGAAACTTTTATTTTCCTATGAGCAATTATAATCATTCTGTTTTCCATTCTGATTTAAAAGACTTTCTGATTATTATAGTAGTGGAAAACTATAGTAATATGTAAATGTTGACATCTGTTTAGATGCATATAATTATTTATTGATGGAATACATTTATGTGGAACAAGGGGTAGACAAAGTCAATATTTATGATGAGGAAAAATAAAGTAATATTCATTGAAACAAGCCATTAGATTCTCTCTCAGGAAGAGAATCTCTCTTCAAAGCATGTAAATCTAGAAATTCCTTGCAGTCAAAATCCTAAGTATATATTTACAGGCTCTATAGAAGTGACTTTTGCCGTTAACTTATCCAAAACTTTCATGGTAACTCAGTATTTTCCTATTAAATTAAAATCATCAATAGGTCACAAGAATTATTTAGGTTGGAAAAGATCTTTAAGATAATCAAGACCAACCACTAACCTAACACTGTGAAATACACCACTAAACCATGTCCATAAGCACCATATCTACATTTCTTTTAGATATCTCCAGGGATGGTGACTCCACCACTTCCCTGGGAGCCTATCACGATGCTTAACAACCCTTTTTGTGAAGAAAATTTTCCTACTCTTCAATCTATACTTCCCTTGGTGCAACTTGAGGCCATTTCCTCTTGTTGTGTCACTTATTACCTGGGAAGAGAGACTGACACCCATTGCACCAAAACCTCCTTTCAGGTAGTTGTGGAGAGCAATAAGGTCTCCCTTCAGCCTCCTTTTCTACAGATTAAACAACCTCAACTCCCTCAGCTGCTCCTCATAGGGTTTGTTCTCCAGACTCTTCACTAGCTTTGTTGCTATTCTTTGGGCACACTACAGAGCCTCAATGTCTTCTGTAGCAAGATGTAGGTTTTAGGTCATTTAGAATTATTTTATATTTGGACAGAATGCTATTTTATGTTCATTAAAGTGGTCTGTCTTGTTTGTAAAGTAAAAAGTGCTTATGCATGAGTCTATGCTTTGTTTATGTTATGCTAAAACAAAAAAGCCACAAAACATAGCCCTCTGGTCTCATTAGTACCAAATACTGTTCATTTTTTCAAGAGATAGAAAAAAACCTTAGGAATTTTTATTTTTAAAATCTATTTTTCTAATGGAAAAAATTAGTTAAAATTACTCTAACTGTAAATATTTGGGGTTTCTATTAGTATACTTTTTACAATCCGATTTTCAATATCCCCATTATGCGTCATGATAATTAAACACGAAACAACTTATAAATCTGTACACCAAGTACTAGTGACAGTAGCAGTTTGTTATAGTGTGCATCTGCAAGTGAGAAAGCCATCTACAGTGTCCTATGGCTACTACTACCTTTGAGTTCTGAAACCAAATTAAATTTCTAATGTTTCTTTCCCTGAAAACATCTTCCAGGAATCAGCTTTGTAAGATGCCATATAGTGCAGAATTCAGGCTATTCACCGCTAATGACACAAAGCTGCTGATGGACAGTACCCTAGGCACTAATTATACCATATTTTCTGGTTTATGATCCCTATGTATTTGTAGTAGATTGTGAGTGGCCACACGCACCACTGCACCACAGTTGGTATCCTGGGATAGAAAAGGTATCTAATTGTTTTTATTGCTGTTAGGTGTAAGTACAGTCAACATGTTCTGTAAATGTGGCTCTAAAGTGTCTGTAGCCTACCTCATTAATCTAAACATTGATGTCTTTCCTATGTTCCTCTGAGTCCTACTTTGTCCTAAAGCAGAGGAGACAGGATTGCAGCTGGTGCCACATGCAGTAAAAGCACTGCAGATCAAATAGCAACACAAACATAGGACTTTACATCAAAACAAGTAGAAACACTTGTTAACTTTAGGCTGTATCACTCTGCAACTTCCTTTGCGCATGCTGTTAATTTCACCTGTGTGTTCTGAGTGAAAATCTCAGCTCCTTTTCTCTGTCTCTTATTGCCGTGTTCACTGAGAGAAACATTATCCCAAAAGTAGGGGAATCCCAGCTCCCTGCATGCTGCACACAGAGAGATAGACATCACAAGCAACCTGGACTAGATGGCAGATAGTGTCAAACTGAACAAAGTTTCTCTCTCTGTCATTTTAGAAATGATGCTTCACCAAGAGGTCGCCAAGAAGAATGATCATCTCTGAACTCACAAGTTTCTTCTGCAATAAGTAATTACGAAAACTATATCTGAAATGCAAGAGTTCAAAATGGAAGTAGTGAGGGGTACTTGACTTACAGAAGCCACTATCCTGTAAAAGTGTATTGTCCCTCAGAGAAAATGGAAATATTCTCTGTTCCTGTTCAGCAAGACACAGCTTTTAATCCAACTTTCCTCCTACCATGGAGATCTTCCAATAGTTATCTTCATGGTATTATGGAGAAATTGGTTCATTTCTTAATTTTCACCAGTGGGACTTCGGCTTCCGCTTCTAGAACGGGTTCACAGAGAGATATTCTGTGTAGGTAGGTGCAAAGCTCTGATCACACCAACTGCATAAGCATCTTTGCTGTTCTCAGGATCTAATTTGCCATCCTAGATAGCTTTCCACTCAGACAGGTTCTGAATATATATAGGTTTGGGTGTATTCCAGGGCTAAGGCTTCAGTTGTCTGTATGGCAGTGCAATACACAGGCACTCACAAAGACCTAGCCTTTGTGGATGGCATGCCATGAGCTTTTGTTGCTTGCCTGAAGAAGATAAAGTAATGTTGTCTAGGAAAGAACATTTACATCTTGTTAAAAAATAAATTGATTATGATTATTTAATTATTTCCTTTAGTTATTAGACAAATAACATTTTGTTATTCAAGAAAGAAAAAAAAAATTAAAAAAGGAAAAAAACTCAAATAAAAATGAAGAAATGAGATTTGTGGTAGAACAGTGATGCTATGATCAAAATTTTTGGTCTAGTTATGCTATTATTAATAGAAAGAAAATGTTAAATGAAAGATTATATAGGAGTTACACATGTGGATATACCACCAGAAAATTGTATTCTTAAATATTTCCTTTCTGGCAATTGCACATTAAACATACTTGCTCCTGTGTCCCTATTTCTTACCTCAGCACAATGACCTTTTCATTTTTACCACAAGACATAATGTGGTAGTTTGACCCTGGCTAGATGCCAGATGCCCACCACGCCACTTGATCACCCACCTCCTCAGCAAGCCAGAGAAGGAGAGAAAATAATACAAATGTCTCATGGGTTAAGATAAAAGCAGTTTAATATAGAGATAGCAAAGCCGTGTACATGCNAGCTGATGTCATATGGTATGGAATATCAACTTGGTCAGCCTGGGTCAGCTGTCCCAGCCATGGTCCCTCCCAAGATCATGCCCACCCACAGCTATTGGTGAAGGTGGGAGAAGGAATGCTGGAGGGACAGCCTTGATGTTATGCGAGCAGTAGTCATAATGCTGATATCAACAACAAGCACAGCACTGCAACAGCTACTGTGGAAAATCACTACCATCCAAGACCCACTACACATAATTACTGATTACACACTAAAATCTACAGTGCTATCACTGATCTTCTCTTAAGTAATACTGTAGGACTGATTCTGACAAATTACATTAGCCTTGTCATCTGTGTTTAGTCATTGTTATTTAGTGTCAACTGAAGAAACTTTTTTGGAAATTTTATCTATTGAAACCAAAACGTAAGTTCTCCACTGAAATAATTGAGGTAATTGACTAAGTAAATTGAATAAGTAAATCAACCACCGACCTGTAGATATTTTCCTCCTATTTACTTCTTTGTGAAAGGGAGAGGCCCTGATGTGCTTGATAGATATTTTCCTCAGAAATATTTATTTTGATGTTTATAATGTAGTAGTTCTAGAAAGACTAAACAGCAACTCTGCAGTTTAATCTCCTCTAAACTGAAGTCAGAGACTAAACTATCGAAAACTGTCTTAAAAGCCACTTGAAACTTTCAAATAAAACAGCAAGCTTCTCAAGTTCAGAGACTGAGAAGACATTTTTGCGCTTCATTTTGCGCTAACCTTTTGTTAGTCTTCTACTCCAGGAAATACACTTCATTATAGACAAAAAAAAGGAAATTGTTCCTTTGCTTATTATATATACTTGAAAGAGATATACTTCTAATCAATGATGAGAGAAAAAGATAAGCATGGATTGATTTTGAAGAGACTCAATTTTGATAGGAGGTTTGGAAACTAACTATGTAGTATATTTCCTATCAAAACAACCTGACTTCTAACACAGCTGCCTTAGTCTTTAAGACAGTCCAAACCCCACAATAAAATTAACCCAAAAACCAGCAGATTCTTACATTCTTACATCCCATATAAAGTCAAGTGGTCTTTTGCATTTATTTCAACAGAGTTATTTATTATGTGTAGATGTTCTTAGACTTTTGTAGACTCCATTGAAGTTTGATTAAGCATCAACCATTTCTTGCTGTTACAGAGTCTATTCACTAACTTTTTAACCCAGATACTCAAGTTATTCTGTTCTGGTAGTAATTTCAAATCACAGGGTCAGATCACCAGGGTCTGGTGGAGCTACTTCCATTGACTTCACTGACAGATTTACATGTGTGGATGATTTATTTCAAAGTAGGCTGTAAATAAAAGAAATTTGCTTAATTTGCTTCTAATAATATGTCATAATGATTGACACTTTTCGTTTGAAAGATCTTAAAACACTAAGCTTTTTAAGTGAATGTTTGTGTCTATGTATGAAGCGAGATTAACATCATTCCCAGAATGAAAGTTCCAACTCTCTGCAGTATAGTGATGCCTCCTTAGCAGATAAGATTCTACTTAACTAGCATTAAAAACCCAGATGAAGAAAACTAGCATTTAAACAACAAATTTGTTTGGTAATTAGTAAACAGATTGGAGCCAGGAAAATTGTTTGAAGCATGGGAAAGGAAAGTAGATCTAAATTGGTATGTTTCCCTGTGTGTTAGATTCCCTCTTTAACACTACTCCCTGAGCTCAAAGCCTGCTAATCCATGACTATGCTTCCAGATATATAAAATATCTTTCACTGGGATTTAGCAGGCTAAATAGGAAAGTCCCATATCTATGTTTTGATCTCTGCAGATTCATCTGTCACTGAAATGTCATCATTTATAATGCTGGAAGAGAGGGACAGTCAGTCACCCATAAGACTTTAAAACAGTACCATGAGAAAGAATTTAGAATCTGTGACTTTGTAGCACAGCTGCAAACTTTATTGAGGAGGAAGAATTTATATTGGAGGGACAGTACCCAAATGACTATGCAGACAATCTTTATATAGGTTAAATGCTTTAAAACACAATTTTAGACAGTGTTAGATCAGTTGTCCAACTGCCATATATATATATTTAATGTATATGATATTAAATATCTATTTATTGTAGATATAGCTTTATTGTAGTTTTATTACTTATTTTCACATATCATACACATGACATTCATTATGTATAATATTTTAATATTTATATAATTTTTGTAGATAGCAAATCCACTTTTAAAGATACAAAAGGGATAATTTTGTGGATGTACGTGCAAATGACTAGCTTGCAAGTGCAGCCGATGTTTGTCTACAGTTGGGAACACAAATTATATATCAGTAATAAAATGACTAGATGAGACAGATCAAGTAAAACTGAGTATCTTTCCAAAAAAATTCTGTTCAAAGGATTTTTTTTTTAAGTTTTCATGGAACTGGATGCTTTTTCTAAAATACAAAGAAAATCCAACACTTTCTAGACTAAACTTGAAAATAAAGAAATATTAGATAATCAATTAAAAATTCCAATTTTTCCTGAAAATAACAATGGGCTTTTCTGTGAAGAGGTCTTCTAGTCCATGCTGTAGTCCATGTAGGGGGCTTTTTAGAGCTATGTCATGCAAAATAGTTCTTATAATCTGTCATAGATTACAGAGAATATCTTGAGAAAACAGAGACAAAACCCATCTGATCAACTCTCATTATTATAAGTTACATTGCTTTTGACTCTTGAGTGTGCTGTGCAGGTTTGGGAAGGAAAATGTGGAACATCTTTCACATGAGGAAAGGCTGTGAGAACTGGGACTGTTTAGTCTAGAAAAGAGGAGACTGAGGGGAGTCTTATTAATATTTACAAATATCTAAATGGTGGATGTCAGGAGGTTAGGGCATCCCTTTTTTCTATTGTAGCTAGCAATAGGACAAGGGGTAATGGAACTTTTCCTGAGTGGATTTTTCATTGCAGAGAAAGTGATTGCTCAGTCTGCAACTTTTCACACGTGATGTTTGTGAAAAATATTTGCTTGAATATTCTCTTGGACTTGAGGCATAATTTCTAGTCAAAACTGGAGAAATGGGAAGTGACTTCTGAACCTTAAGAATCATGGTGCTTATAGCCATTGGAGTGGCGATTAAAGTTCAACAGTCCCTTCAGGAGAGTTAAATTTAATGTCCCATTTTCCTGGCAAGTACTGCAACCAAAAGGCTGTATAGATGTTTTGGGGTTACTTATTTCAGTCTGAAACAGGAAGAGATGAGTCACTTCACCTATTTTAGAGGTGAGAAAACAGGAGAAAAATTCAGACTCAGAGAAATATTTGAAAGACAAAAGGTCATTTTCCTACAACCTTAGGAAAACAAAATGCACAAGTTGTGGCTTCTTCACATTGCCAAAGTAGATTTATTGAAATTAAAAGCTCTGCTGGGGCAACTGCAAGAGCCAAAAACATCCTTAGGCATTCACATAGAGAAAGATCCAGAGAAGTAAACCTGTTCATGTAATCAAAAAACTGAACAAAGCGTGCCATTTTCTTCAGAAAATATTTACCCTTTTTTCAGCTGAGAGTTGAATATTTTACTTTATTTTCCCCAATAATGAAAGGAAATAAGGAAGCAGTATAGTAGCAGATAATATGGAAATTTTTCCCTAGCTAGTGACTTTATAAGTGCTCATTAAGTAATACTGAAGTTAAATTATCCTTCAAATCTGATACTTCTCTAAGAAAATTGCATCTTGCTCAGAAGTAAAGGAATCACCAGTAGCATTTGTAAAACTCAGTGAATACCTTGAATTTCTAGCAGGGAATTTGACATTTCAAAGTTAGCTTTGATGTTTATAAACAAGCTTGCAAAAGCACACACTCTGTCAGAGCTTAAGAACACAAACATTATAGTACTGAATTATCAAAATGTTCTAAACCTCAGGTGTTCAATTTATGATTTAGAGGATAAATCTGGATTCAATCCACGAGGAAAAAACAAACAAACAAACAAACAAACAAACCCAACAGAAAAACAGCCCCACAAGCCTGTTTGGTATTGAGATTCATAATGTGTCAAAGAAACATCTCCTCTTCATTCCTGAAAGTAATGATGGTAAGGTGCATCAGTGCAACAGCAGCACCAAGATAAAGCACTCAAAGCTCTGCTAAGTGTCTTTCCCGGTATGTATAACAGAAGGAAATACACTGATGTCTGTGAGAGTTTTTAAAAGAATTGATTGTTTTGATGCAATTCTGTTTGATGTTAATATCAGTTCTATTAGAGCTTATGAGGTTCCATCTAACATCAGACCAGATGAGGAGTTATCCTGCCTATGTCACTGCAGCAACAGTGCCATGTAAAACTCTGTATTCTCCCATCCCAAGACAAGCCTTTGTTATCAATCTGGTGGCCAGGGCTATGTGTCTGAGGAAGGAGAATCATGGCATGGGAAAGGACAAGGTGAATGTGTTAACTGCACTTCATAGCATAATGAATGTACCCCGCTGGGATTTTCTCAGAGGGATGGTATTATAATAATTGAATCAGTCAGCATGAACTCCTGCGTGTTCACCTTGGCCACAGAAGATTTTCCCTCTGTGCCTTAATACAAAGCTCAAGACAGCTGATAGCCGTAGTGTATGACGAGGATTGGCTTCTGCCAGGGTCATGTTGTGTTGCAAAGAGAGTGCCACAGACAATGGCAGGAACTCAGGGAATGCTGTGAAGTTGCTGTGCCTTCCCTGGCACAGACATTTCTAGGCTTTCCTCACAGGCTTTGAGAACAACTTAACTTGCAGAGACCCATGAAAATAACTACCCAGATACAGGAAATGAACCTCTTCAAGACATCAGGGTAACGTTAAGTTGGGTCACTTGCAACATGTGTGCTTAGGGAAGTGAGAACTGCTTCACTCATCACTGAGACGAGATGCTTGAAGATCTAGATCATCAGGCAGAGAAAAAAATACAAAATTTGCAATATAGCAGCTAGGCATTCAGTTCCACAAAATGGAGCTTCTTGTTGTCAATGAAAAATTGGATGGATTCAAAGACCATTACAGTGTTAGTTCACTATAACACATACCTTTAAAACATCAACCTTTCAAGAATTACTGGTTTCTGAATTAATTACTAAAGTATTTGACAGATCTTACAGTCAGTTTCATTCTCAGATTCCCGAGGATGTAAACAAGGCTTAACTGATGCTTCTGTTTTTTCTTTGAGATATCCCTTATTTTTTTCTTATAAATTATTTGCAACTAATTAATATTTAATTGTTAAAAATGAACAACAACTGCTTCTATTTATAAATGATAAAATATGCTGGATGACAATATGTCAAAAGCTAACTGAAAGAAACACTAATTACAGTGACAAAAATTTGTAATGGGGGAAATGCACTCTGAGAGGAGCCTTTGTTGTGGTAATTCAATTGACTATTCTCCAAAAAGGGCAGCAAAAAATGATGACTGCATCATTTTGGTGATCAGATAATAACTGATGCTTTACACCATTTACTTAATAAACTCCCTTGGCAAGCTTAGTTTGCAATCCAAATGAGGCCTAGGTACACAAACAATAATAAGTCCAAAATACACATGAAGGATACACGAATTGTCTTGGTTGATGGTTCTAAAAGCAGAGCAGGAAAATCTTACTGATTTCCATGGCGTTGGACCAAAAGCCAGGTAATGTATGAAGGCTTTTATTTGGTGTTTGAAGATTCTGGAATTGGAATTTCTAAGTTTCACAAGGGCAAAAACATAAAGACTAAGAAACTTTTTCCCAGATGTATTGAAATCGATCTAATTTTTATATTTCAAGGAATAGTGAGCAAGAGCCTTACTTTACAGCCAAGATCTGCAGTGCAATTTAATGAGCTATTTGCACTTTCTACAGTGCCATGACAATACATTCTTTCAGACTCCCAGAGAAAGATCACATATGTGTCTGGACCATTCCTAGCTAGTGAGACTGCCCATGATTTTCAAGGAGTTGCTTGCTGGGCTATGGTACTACAGATATGTTCCTTTATGCTGGAAGCATCTATGCTTTGGAATATGAGAGGGAATGAGCAACTCAGGAACACTTCCTGCTGCTTCAGCAGGAAAGTCTTTCTCAAGACCAGAGGTCTCAGACTGTAAGCCTCCTGCCATAAGCTTACAAGAAAAGAAAAACCAGTGACCGTTGAGAATTGCTGTTTTTCATGTATGCTGAAAATGTCAGAGTCATATTGAACTTAGGCATTAGAGTGTTGATTTATGCTAGTTAGCAAAATATTAACAGTTGACCGTTCATGATTTATAGCATCCTCATCCAGTTTGGTTTAATTTTTGAAAAGCAACACAAACAGTTTGGTTTTCTTGCAGAACTTTTTTACCTCATATTTTTTTAACTTCTTTGGAGTGCTCTTCTTCTTCACTTCCAGAAGTTTGTCTTCTTTATGTCACATCTGAAGCTTTTTCTGCCACTGTTCAGAAAATAACTTCGATTTGAAGATTCTAAAATGATACAGAAATAGATACAGCAACACAACATGAACAAGTTTATTCTCAGAGAAATTATTCTAGAATTGATGACATTTCGAGATAATTTCATAAGATTGTTATGAATTGGCAATCAGAAGGGGATTTTTTTGTTTGTTTGGTTGGTTTTTTTTTGCTGCTGACATGGGAAAGAAACACAAGAACCTGCAAGGCAGCAGGTATATGTATCTGCTGTAAAACAGCTTTCAGTTCCTACTGAGGTCTAATCTAGGCATGATACTGTAAGCCTTCCTTACATTCTGTGTGCTGATGAACCAAGAAAAGGTATTCACTTTTACAGTCTTTACAAGAAATGGTAAAAGTCAAGTCAATTGAAGGAAGAAATGAAACAGCAAAATACTGCAATAGTTTGAAGCATAAATTTATGCTCTTCTCTTTTTCTTCAATATTGTCATTACTATATTATTGGAGATCCTGCAGGTACAAACGTGAACAACAACAACACCACAACAACAATTTACCATTTAATACCATTTAATCTGGATAGAGGAGAGACTGCATTTATGGATGGAAATAAAGGAGAGTTACCTACATCAGTGTAACCATCAGCAACTATAAGCATTTCCAGCCTTGCTTTGCTTCTGCTCCAACCTTGCAACACAGATCAGATCCATCACAGAAAAGGAGCTACACTATTTACAGAAAGAAAATTTTCAGTTCACTGAGTATGTTACCTATCCACATAGTGACAACTCAAAAGACAATTAACTATAAACCCATGTTTAATCTACCACCAAACAAAATTTTTTCATTGTCAAATTTTCCTTTATAAAATGAGGAATAATCAAGTCACCAAATAAATTGAATCATATAGGAAAATGAATGCAGAATATTTTATAATTTACTAGAGAAAGTAGAAAAGTGATAGGATTACCAGGCCCAAAGAAACACATAGACCTTCTGACTGATTGTAATTAAAGGGTTTTTTTTTTATTTTATATTGTTCTTTGAGAGAACTAAATGTGAAATCTTGCAGGAAAAATTCAATATGTAGGGAAACAACACATGTTGTATAAAGCTTTATGTGAAATGAGTCAACCTATATCTTATGTTCTTTCCTAGCTGAAGTCATTGTGTTTCAGAATGCAAGCAAGGGACTTGAAATCTTGAAGAGATCTTAAAAGATCTGTCTATTCTATCCATCTGACAGATGCTTCTTGAATTTCTTTCTAAAGCTCCCTAGACAGGCATTTCCAGTCCTTCACTGTCTTTATTGGTAAAAATGTGTCATAATGTCTGAAGTGAATCTGCCTTGTTGTAATTTATAATTATTGTGTCTGTCAGCAGCACTGTTATGGAGAAATAGAAAAAAAATATCTTCTTCCTTTTTGCAATGGCCTCTTATGAATATGAAGGTTATCACAACCATTATTCCTAGTAGTCTTCTAGGCTAAACAATCTCAACTCACTCAATCTTCTTCCGTATGCAAATTTTCTAGACCTAATATCCTACTTATTGTTGCCCTTGAACTCTCTTCAGCTGGTCCACAGTCTTTCTGCAAGTTGTCACTTAGAACAAAGTACAGTATTTTAGCTAAGGCCTAGCATATACAGTAGAGCAAAAGGATTATTTACTGTCTCTGATTTTGTTCCTGCATCACAGTATAAAATTTCTCTCTCATGGATTAGGAGGTTGTTGCCACAGTACTGAGCATATGATCCACTGCATTCTCAGAGTCTTTACTTTAGAACAGCTGCCTACATAATTCCATATTCCGTTCTTGTGCAATTGTTTCTGCCGGATTTCACTTTCCATTATGGAAGCAAGTTCTATTTTTTCTCACTCTCATCTTCAGATTGAAGTTACTGTCTCTCGATAACGTTCTGAACTCTAGTTTGTCCTCCAGAAAACACTTAACCCCTCCACTAAGGGAAGGAACAGGTATCTGTAAATTTGCTAAGCATATTTCTGTTTCATTGTTCCATTGTTTGGATAGCAGCAAAGGTATGTAATTTTGATATTGAATCACTAGTGAATCTCAGTGCCATTTCTCAAGCAATCTTTCACCGAATTTATAGTGCTTTAATCTCACAGATTTCTGGGCTTGGTCAAGAGAGTACTATACATGACTACATGTAGTAGGCGTCCGGA